>CM076573.1:695429349-695734888 GCA_034641835.2 Pinus albicaulis
TATTGTATGTGTATTCTCAGAGTGAGAAACAGAGAGGGATACTATGAGAGAGAACAGAGGATATTATAACGGATCTATTGTAGGTTGTGTCTCTTCATTTTGCTGGATAATAGAAAGGAAGGACTGGCTGTTTGGGGTGGACGTAGCCAAAACTGGGTGAACCACGTATATCTATGTCTCTCTAGTTTTATGTGTTTTGTGTGCTTGTGTTTTCCGCATATTTTATGTGTTTCATTGCTCTGTAATATTTAATTTTCTAACAACTGGTATCAGAGCCGAAGGTCTATTTGGCTGATAAACTCGCAGGAAAGAAGGGTTCCTGGTTCAAGTGGGAGCAATGGCGGAAGATGGTAAATTTAGGGTCGAGAAATTTAACGGCCAAAACTTCCTGTTGTGGAAGATGCAGACGGAAGATTATCTCTATCAAAAATATTTGTACCTACCATTGAGCGGAAAAACAAAGAAGTCGATGACTATGACAGACACAGAATGGGAAATTCTTGATAGAAAGGCACTCGGAACAGTATGGTTGTGCCTCGCGGCGTCGGTAGCCTTCAATATTTCGAAGGAAAAAAAAACAAAGGGTTTGATTAAGGTGTTGGCAAAACTATATGAAAAACCCTCGGCCTCAAACAAGGTATTTCATATGAAACATTTATTTAATATGAAGATGTCGGAAGGTGGATCTGTTGCAGACCATTTAAATGATTTTAATACAGTTACCAGTCAGTTAAGTTCTGTAGGGGTAAAATTTGATGGTGAAGTTAGAGCTCTCTTATTTTTGTGCTCATTGCCAGAAAGCTGGAATGGTTTAGTTATGGCCATTAGTAACTCTGTCTCTAGATCTAGTACTTTAAAGTTTGATGATGTTGTCGGCGCTATCAATAGCGAGAAAATGCGACGGAAAAGCTCCTGTGAGACATCGGGTAATGCTTTGAGTGCAGAGTCTAGGGGAAGAAGAATGGAAAGAGGAAAGAGCTCAGGATAATGCAGTAAATCAAGGAAAGGCAGATCCAAGTCCAGATCGAGGATAATGTGCTGGAAATTTGGAAAGAAAGGACACCTAAAGAAAGACTGTACATCTCGAAAAGGAAAAGAAGGAGACGCACAGCAAGAAAACAATCATGAATCAGATGTGACAGGTGATGTGTTACAATATGCTTTGATTCTTTCTTTCGAAAATGTTACTGATTCTTGGGTTGTAGATTTAGGGGCCTCATTCCATGCCACACCTGATAAGAAATATTTTCATGAATATGTTCAAGGAGATTTTGGACAAGTCCGTTTGGGTGATGATAAACCCTGTAAAATTGTTGGAATGGGTAAAGTTCTTGTAAAACAACAGAATGGAAACCAATGGCTATTAAAGGAGGTAAGGCATGTTCCAGATCTAAAGAAAAATCTGATTTCAACAAGGCAGTTAGGCGGTGAAGGTTGTGTGACAACTTTCACAGATAAAGCTTGGAAGGTCACCAAAGGAGCCCTGGTAATAGCAAAAGGCAAAAAGGTTGGTACATTGTATTTATGCAATGGTATTTCTAACTCTGTTAATTCTTTAACTTCCAAAGGAGCAGATGCAGCATTATGGCATCATAGGCTCGGACACATGAGTGAGAAGGGGATGAAGATTATTCACTCAAGAAATTTGTTGTCGGGTTTGAAGAATGTTGATTTGGATTTCTATGAGAATTGCATTTATGGAAAACAGAAGAGAGTCAGATTTCTCAGAGTTGGGAAAGAAAAGAAGAGCGAAAAATTGGAGCTTGTGCATACAAATGTATGGGGACCTGCTCAGGTATCATCTCTCGGTGGCTCTCGCTATTATGTTACGTTTATTGATGATGCAACTAGAAAAACTTGGATTTATTGTATTCAAAATAAATATGATGTATTTGATACTTTCAAGAAATGGAAATATTTGGTTGAGATTGAGACAGGAAAGAAGTTGAAGTGTCTCAGATCAGACAATGGAGGTGAATATTGCAGCAAAGAGTTTTATAGGTACTGTTCAGAGCATGGAATTCGTAGAGAGAAGACAGTTCCAAGAACACCACAAGAAAATGGTGTGTCAGAAAGGATGAATAGAACAATCATGGAGCGTGCAAGGTGCATGAGATTGCATGCAAGATTGCCTTTACAATTTTGGGTAGATGCTGTAGATACTGTTGTTTATCTAATAAACAGAGGGCCTTCAAGTTCCTTGGATGGTGGTATTCCAGAGGAAGCATGGACAGGTAAAAAGGTAAACTAATATTTTTTAAAGCCCTTTGGTTGTGAGGTCTTTGTCCATATTAATAAATAAAATAGAACAAAGCTTGAGGCAAAATCAAAGAAATGTACCTTTATTGGATACGGTGTTAATGATTTTGGTTATCACTTATATGATTATGAAAATCACAAAATCATTAGGAGCAGAGATGTAATATTCAATGAAAAGGTATTGTATAAGAATCAGTTGCAGGAAAAGAAACAAGAAAAAGAAAACAAAGAATACACAGTTCTTGATGAGATCACAGAAAAGGTAAAGGTGCCTGAAAATAATAATAATCAAGAGCCACAACAACAACAACCACCACAACAGCAACAGGCACCTCAAACACCTGAAAGTGGTGTTAGAAGATCTACCAGGATAAGTAGACCCCCTGAACGATACTCTCCTTCATTATATTATTTATTGTTGACTGATTCTAGTGAACCCGAATGTTATGAAGAAGCAATGCAAGTTGAAAGCAGGAAGAAGTGGGAGCTAGCCATGGAAGAAGAGATGGACTCCTTAATGCATAACCAGACTTGGGACTTAGTCAGGTTGCCTGCAGGTAAAACTGCATTGCAGAATAAATGGGTTTACAGGCTGAAGGAAGAAGATGGAGGAAAACAGAGGTACAAAGCTAGACTTGTGGTGAAGGGTTTTGCACAGAAGAAAGGTATTGATTTTGATGAAATATTTTCTCCTGTTGTTAAGATGAATTCAATCAGAACTATTTTAAGTCTTGTAGCAGCGGAAGATTTACATCTTGAACAATTAGATGTAAAGACAACATTTCTCCATGGAGATTTGGAGGAAGAGATATACATGCAGCAACGAGAAGGATATGAGGTAAAAGGGAAAGAAAAATTGGTGTGCAGGTTAAAGAAGAGCTTGTATGGCTTAAAACAGGCTCCAAGGCAGTGGTATCTAAAATTTGACAAGTTTATGTCCGAACAAGGTTATACTAGATGTCACTCTGATCATTGTGTTTATCTAAAAAGGCAAAATGATGGCAGCTATATTATATTGTTATTGTATGTAGATGACATGCTTGTTGCAGGGTCTAACATGCAGGAAATAAATGTGCTCAAAAGAAAATTGGCAAATTCACTTGCAATGAAGGATTTGGGAGCTGCAAAACAAATCCTTGGTATGAGGATAACTAGAGACAGGAAAAATCATAAATTAACACTGTCTCAGAATGAGTACATAGAAAAGGTGTTGAAAAGATTTAATATGCAGAATGAAAAACTAGTTAGTACACCTTTTTCTATCCATTTCAAACTTAGTAAGGAGATGTGCCCCAAGACCCAAGAATAAATGGACTATATGTCTAAAGTTCCATATGCATCAGCAGTTGGAAGCTTAATGTATGCAATGGTCTGCACAAGGCCTGATATTGCACATGCAGTGGGAGTTGTAAGCAGGTATATGAACAATCCAGGAAAAGAACATTGGATGGCAATAAAATGGATTCTCGGATATTTGAGAGGTACCACAAATCAAGCATTATGCTTTGGTGGTTCAAACATTGCTCTACAGGGATATGTTGATGCAGATATGGCAGGTGACAGAGATAACAGGAGGAGCACTACAGGATATGTATTTACTGTAGGTGGAACAACTGTTAGTTGGGTTTCAAAAATCCAAAGTGTTGTTGCACTTTCAACAACAGAAGTAGAGTATGTTGCTGCTACAGAGGCTAGTAAGGAAATGATTTGGTTACAAAGGTTTATGGATGAATTGGGTAAGAAGCATGATATGGGCACGTTATACAGTGATAGCCAAAGTGCCATTCATCTTGTAAAGAACTCAACATTTCATTCCAGGACTAAACACATACAGCTCAAGTACCATTTCATACGGTCAGTATTGGAAGATGGACAGTTGAAGCTGGAAAAGATACACACTAGCCAGAATCCTGCAGATATGCTAACAAAAGTTGTAACTAGGGAGAAATTGAGAACATGCTCAGTTTCAATTGGTCTTCAAGGATGAAGATGAAGATGAGAAAAATCTAGGTCCAAAGAGGAGCCATTGTCCAGCAAATGAAGCAGCGGTGGAGTTGCTACAATCAGTCTCCAAGTGGAAGATTTTTGGGTGTGGAGCCTGATTATCTTGTTTATTTTGTATCATAGCATTAGACCCTTGTACCTTATTGGGGGCGGCAACACCGCCCATAATTAAACTCTGCCTGGGGGGTCCAGGGGGGCGGCTGCGACTTTATGGAGCCCCCCCTGGGGGGGGTTTCAGGGGCAGCGCCCCCGAAGCTAAAAACAAATGTAAAATTGCCTTGTAAAAGTATAGTAATTTCTAGTCAATCTGGGCCGTTCATTAGGCGGATGATCTGACAGTAGAAGTTATGTTTAGTTTAGGGTTTTTTACCCTAGAAGGCAACCCCTCGCTTGTATGAGGGAATTGTATTACGGCTATGTATTGTATGTGTATTCTCAGAGAGATAAACAGAGAGGGAGACTGTGAGACAGAACAGAGGATATTACAGCGGATCTTCTGTAGGTTGTGTCTCTTCATTTTGCTGGATAATAGAAAGGAAGGACTAGCTGTTCGGGGTGGACGTAGCCCAAACTAGGTGACCACGTATATCTGTGTCTCTCTGGTTTTATGTGTTTTGTGTGCTTGTGTTTTCTGCATATTTTATGTGTTTCATTGCTCTGTAATATTTAATTTTCTAACACAATTTTTTTTTAGTTGTGTTGAAATTTCGTTAGAAGCTCCACCAAAACCTCTGTTACCAAAAACGGATGTTGTAGAAAATGTTTTTTTGACAATTTTGGCCAATTTTATAACACTAAAAACCTCCGTTATAACCTCCACTAGAGGGTCTTTTCCTTGAAGTGTTGGAAGCTCCCACGGCATGGACATGCATGCTTCTAGGGACTTTTTCCCACAGATATATGTTAGTGTCCCCAGGATTTGAGCCACCTTTTCAAGCCCATATCCCAGGTCACTACCTAGAATTCAATGACAAGTTTAGAAGTGAAATATAACAATGAAATAATGATGCACCAACCAACACTTGAACAAGGTCTTGACTGGACCCTCTACTATCCATGATAGGAATTTTGTCAAACATGTCACAAATATGTAATCTACTAGTTTAAATAACATATATGAGAATAGGGGTATCATACTTATCTAAGAATCACTAAGTATAATTGTTGTTACATCACATTAATTGCATTATAGTCTACTTAGGCATAGATACAATTTTCATTCAATTACGAATCAAAACATGATGAGAGCCATACTTCATCACCATCATAAAACTCCGTCATAACTAGCATATAAGAAAAAAAATGACAAGCACATGACAACCATATAAGCCATAGAATAACAAGCATATTTACCCATCAATGCAAGAGGAAAATAGCTCTTATTGTCATAAGAAAAATGCAACCAAGTCTGCAAATTCCATGTTCCACCCGACCAATACATGGTTGAGCCAAATGTCTCTTCACCCAGTTACCCCTGTGACATATTCCAAGCATGAATGTGGGATCTCATAAACCAAATCCATCAAAACCAAACCAAGGCTTCCAGAGGCCAACCCACCTCAACCCTCAACTAGAGATTCCACCTCACGGTCGAACATCACAACCATCATGGATTGGTCTCTACCCAATTTGTTCCAAGGCTCCATATTGTTTGTTCCAACTAGGGCTTCCAATACTAGTAACTCAAACCCAGTTGCTACAGGGCTTCCAGAGCATTTGTCCAACTAGTGCTCCCAATACTAGTAACTCAACCCACCTAGGGATTCCAGAGTGTTTGTCCAACCAAGGCATCCCGGACTAGTAACTCAACCCACAAATGTTCATCAGGATTTCAGAGTGTTTGTCCAACAAAGGCTTCCAAGAACTAATAACTCAACCCACAACTAAAGGAACATGAGAAACAACCAGAAAACAAACAATGAAAATAAACCCACAAAACCATGGCTATCCGAGAAATGGAAAGGCTAGGAAAATCCACTGTCAATCCAGGAAATCCTCCATGTCAATGACAGAACATGACCAAGAAACCGCATGCATACACCATGCATGCCAAAACTAGTGAGGAAAATGTACATGCAACTCGGTACCTACAATCAAAACCCGTTATAGCTGCTCATCCTGATGTCCTCTTACGCTTTCATGCTCTTCCTTTTCCTTCTTGCTCCAAATCGCCAAGTATTTTGTTGGAAAGTAACTAGGTTCGATCTTCATAATGACATGTGTAATTGTGATTTTATAAAGAAGAAAAATTAAATTATTGTTGTAATGCTTGCCTCATGGGTTTCATGAGCAAGGAATTTTATTTTTAGATGGCTCCCATTGTGAGCCTTTAGGATTTGTCATATAGTCATAAAATTCAAGGAGAGTCAATGTCATGTATGAAGAACCCTTCTTGGGCATGTTACAAATGTATATAAGTCAATAGGATTGTCAAGTAGCCCTCCAAGACAAACACAAGTTATCCTTCTTCAAGTCACCTTCAAGATAAAATATAGAACTCGTGTCATCTCACCTAAATTGAGACACAAGTCTTCGTATGGTCATGTTTGCTAATATACATGGACAAAATGTTATAAATAGGTAGCTCGGCCTAATCCACAGAAAACAACTTTGGATCAACTCTAAAATTTGGATAACTAATTGTAGAGGGAAGTTCAGATGACTACTACAAAGAAGAACTCGGGATAATCATAGACAAGTGCATATTTTCAGAGAGGAAGTTTTAGTGTCATTATAGGAGCTTGTATAGGGTACAGTGACCACAATTTCGGTGTCATTACAGGATCTTGGATAGGGTGCAGAGTCACAGTTTCAGTGTTATCTCATAGTCACAGTTTTGGTGCTATCTCATAGTCATAGTTTCGGTGATATCTCATAGTCACAGTTTGGGTGTTATCTCATAGTCACAGTTTAGGCACTATATCATAGTCACAGTTTCAGTGCTATCTCACAATTAAGGTATTGAGGTCAAGGTCTCAGTGATTGATCAGAGAGTATGTCTCAGTGTTATCTTAGGATAAATTCTTGGTTTTGTCTCAAGGATAAAATATCGGTGCTACCATAGTAAGATATTGACCTTTGTTCAAAGCTATCACAGTGATAACACAATTCGGTGCTAACACAATGAAAGAAAGTACAAACAAGGATAAATTGAAGTACTCGCAAATTGGAATCTCTATAAGAATAATTTGTGTGGGTTTTCCTCTCAAAGAGTGAGAGGTTTTGGCCCTGGATGATAGCCTATATTTTGCATCTCTTCTCTATTTATGTTCATGCATTGGTAGTTGTTTGATGAAGAATAACACTAATAACCTAAGTAGAATAAGATCCTAATATAAAGAAGTAAAAATTACTCACGAGCAGTTACTAATTGAAGATAAATTACTTAATCTATCTGCCCTATATTTCTCAACATGGTTTCAAAGCTAAGGTGACTAAGACAAGGAAGGGAATCTTATCAAGGGACACTCAAGGATCAAATCTCAAGCAAGGCAACAAATCAAAGATTGTCTTTAAGTCAAAGGAAGCATTATAATCCTAAATCAAATAAGTCTACAAAGAAGTATTGGGATCATCATCAAGACAAGAAGTCCAAAACCCTACATCTACTCAAGTCAAAGAGATATACAAATCAAGTTAAAATAATATTCATCCAAAGGAAGCTAGATCAAAATGCAGTGTCATTAAGACTCTCTCTGGTTGAAACAAGAAGTCATCATTGATCTTGATCAACTAGACTTCAACATCAAAAAGATCTCCCTTTTTGTGAGATCAAGGATCATTATTGAAGAAAACTATCTTCAACAAAGAGAAGTTTTCTATTCTCTATATCATCGTCAAAATCAAGGATGCAATAAGGAGAAAGGAGCATCCTATCAAGTAAGTATATGACCTTATTTCAACCTGTCACAATGTCTTTTTGCAAGGAGAGCAACAAATTGGTTGGGGCTTAAAACTATCTTACATGGAAGAAAAGGAAAGATCTAAATCTCATTGAAAATGAGGTCATGAATCATGTCAAAGGATCTATCACAAAACCATGAGAGGAATATGTTCAAGCTCTTGCAAAGTATATGAAAGGGGAAGTTAGGGATCAAATTATTCTCATATAATCCATCAAGGATCCCCTCATCCCATATGTATCTAAACTCAAAACTTCAAAATAAATCTATGAAAAAATGGTAGAGTTGTATTCCGTAAGCACTATTGGATAAGTCATCTCATTAAGAAAACAAATCTACAAGTTGAAGATGTCAAATGAAGATGGAATAGCCTCATACTTTATGAGGATATCTGGGATCTGGGATCAACTACAAGAATTGGGAGAAGTCATGTCTGATAGTGAAATGACTACAGTAGTATCAAATGCAATACTAGAGGAGTGGGGTAACTTTAATTTGATTATTTATGGGAAGAAAGAAGCTACTCCATTCCAGGATCTATGGTCACTACGCAAGATTAAAGAATCTAAACTAAAGGTGAGAAAAATCAAGCTTATGTTGCAATGACAAGTAGAAAGGGACAATTTGGAAAGTTTGGTCCTCAAAAAAAGGAAAAGAACATGGCTAAAATCCAATCATATGGATGTCAAGAATCTGGACACTACAAAAGAGATTGTCCTGGTATCAATAAGGAAAATAACAAAACCGGAAGAGAAGAAGCTCATATCACCGAAGAAGTAGAGGAAGCTGAAAACAAGAAGTCCAAGAAAGAGGAAGTAAGATATCTCTATTACTAAGATAGTCTTCCTCACCTAAAGTTACTTTCAAATTCCTAAGTCTTCTGTTATAAGATATGGCTATCATGATTCACTAAATATGATGCATAAAAGCATCATAAAAGCATTAAAATTTAGAGCTCGGTACATCATCATAGATAAGCATGAAAGATGGTTAGAATCTATGGAAGTCAAGGATATAGCTCGTAGGCATCTCATTGGAAACATAGGTGGCAAGGTCATCTAGTACAAGGTTCATCACACATTTGTCAAAAGGAAACGCTTTTTGATGGGGATACTTTAGATCCTCAAGATTCTCTGATGGAATCTTCATTGAAAGGTTCACATATAATGAGGCAAAGCAAGTGTCTTCATGGGATGGTGGTATGATGACATAAAAGTGAAGCAGATCAACGTATAGAAGCTCTTTTAATAAAGGAACTACTGCAGGAAGCCTGAATGACCCAAAGGAAAAATGAGTTATGTATATTATGGAATTCATTTCATATGGTTACAAATATCATGAACCGATGATCTGTCTTAAGAGAATGATCAAAAGAAAGGGTCTCCTCCTTCAAGGGGATGCAAGAATTCATGATTCATACACTCACTAAATGAAATCAACATAATATGTCCTCGTATTACGTATGAAGTGGTTGAAAACAATTGAGGAACTATAAATGGAAGCTCCTGGGAATGAGATATGTGACAAAAGGAAGGAAGATATCGTGGAATATGAAACCATGGTAAAGGAAATAAACATCTGAAATACCAAGAATATTTGACTATATATCTCCATGAAATATATGAAGACTCTAATGAAGTATGAAAAAGAAAGAAATCCTTAAAAATATATATATTTGGGAGATGTTTCGATATGTATGCAGGATACTTATGTAAATTAGAAGGTTTCATAATGAAATAGAATCACAAAGGTAATGCTAATTTATTTTTGAAATATATGGATGGGTTTACGTAGGGATTCCTAGGGAGCATCTATGGATGTCTTCCACAACCGATGCACATGTAGTAGGATGAAATATCCTTAAGTAAGCATGGCATGAAGAAGGTAGCATGGCATGAAGGAATTTGGCCAGATGTGGACTAATATATCACTTTCCAATTATGACATGGCTGACTCATGGATGAAAGTGATGGATGGCATTTACCCTATGTAGAAATCCCAAACATGAAGACTCCTAGATAACTAAAATTCTGTGACATCGTAAGGAGGAGTTCTTCAAATAGTTGGTTGTCCAATCATCCCCACCTGAGGAGCTAGTGTAGGTCCTTAATTAAGAGGGAGCCTGGAAACAAGTTTATTACTCGGAAGAAACTTGGAAATTCCTAAGCCAAGAGGGATATCAGGTACATTCCTTTTGTAGTAATAAGTACATTCCTTTAGTGGAATAGATATGTCCTCCCTAATCTAGAGGGAGAGATAAACACATTTTTCCTTGTCTTCACTTGGGAAAATATAATGAAGGATTTGGTAAACATGTGGCATCCGATGCTCTTTGAGGATGAGTTAGGGCATCTAAGATAATAGTAGTCGTAAAGGACCGATATTCTTTTAGGACTAGGAATCAAAAATAAGAACACCCTGAGAACCCGGGTTGGGTATGTTCCAGGAGAGAAAATGACGAGGGTGTCTATAAATCATTGGTCTCTCGAGCATTGTGCTCAAATATCATGGAGAGATAAAGTTGTTATTCAAGGCCTTTTAATGTGAAAATTTTGGTTGATATGATGTTATGCAGATGGGTTACCAATCTGATTCTTCATATGAGAAATTATTCAGATTGAGAATGAAAAAGTACTAGTATGAATACCTCCATAGTGAAGAGGGAGAGTTGGAAAGTAACTAGGTTCAGTCTTCATAATGACGTGTAATTGTGATTTTATAAAGAGGAAAAATAAAATTATTCTTGTAATGCTTGCCTCATGGGTTTCGTGAGCAAGGAATTTTATTTTTAGATGGCTCCCATTGTGAACCTTTAGGATTTGTCATCTAGTCATAAAATTAAAAGAGATTCAATTTCATGTATGAAGAGCCCTTCTTGGGCATGTTACAAATATATATAAGTCAATAAGATTGTCAAGTAGCCCTCCAAGACAAGCACAAGTTATCCTTCTTCAAGTCAGCTTCAAGATAAAATATAGAACTCATATCGACTCACCTAAATTGAGACACAACTCTTCATATGGTCATGACGGCTATTATATATGGAAAGACTACTATAAATAGGCAACTAGCCCTACTCCACATAAAACAAGTTCAGATCAGCTCTAAAATTAGAATAACTAATTGCAGAGGCAAGTTCGGATGACTACTATAGAGAATAACTCGGGCTTATAATAGACAGGAATGTGGATTTTCACAAAGGAAGTTTCAATGTCATTACAAGAGTTCAGATAGGGTACAATGACCACAGTTTCAGTCTCATTACAGCAGCTCGGATAGGGTACAAATTCACAATGTTGATGTTAATTCACAGTTTCGGTTCTATCTCACAGTCACAGTTTCAATGTTATCTCATAGTCACAGTTTCGTTGCTATCTCATATTTAAGGTATTGAGGTCAAGTATCGGTGTTGGATCAGAGAGGAAGTCTCAATGTTATCTCATAAGAAATTCTTGGTGTTGTCTCAAGGTGAAAATCTTGGTGCTACCAATGTAAGATACTGACCTCTATTCAGAGCTATCACAGTGATAACATAGTTCATTCCTAACACAGTGAAAGAAATTACAAAAAAGGATGAATTGAAGTGGAAGAGGAGTAGAGAAGAGGAAAGGAGAAAAAGGTTGATTGTCAAGACAACTTGTGTCTTGGTCCTGGAGTGGAAAATATGTCAAGGTTTGTGGTCTTGGTATTCGTCAATTATAATATCTATAAGAAGAATTTGTGCGAGCTTTCCTCTCAAAGAGTGAGAGGTTTTGGCCCTAGCTGATAGCCTACATTTTGTGTCTCTTGTATATTGATTTTCATGCATTGGTATTTGTTTGATGAAGAATAACGCTAATAGCCTAATTAGAAGAATATCCTAATGTAAAGAAGTAAAAATCACTCACAAGCAGTTACTACTTGAAGAGAAATCACTTAATCTCTTTTCCCTATATTTCTCAACATATGCCACACCCTCCAAGAGTGCTCCAATAAAACTCTAAGTATACAAGAGTGAGAGAGAGAGAGAGAATAATTAGAGCTCCAAAAATGCAATAAAAAAAAGCCATGAACTGATCCTCATAGGCCTTTTTATTAATGAGGCCTCTATTTTCTTCATTTTCCATTATTTTCCTTCATTTTCCTCCTCAAATGCAACATGTGACATTTCACCTCCCTTTTCTCCTAATTTCCATTATTTTCATAAATAAATTTCAATAAATGCCACTTTTCCTTTCCAAATCCTTATCCATTTCCTTTGCCAATTTCCATAGCCATAATAAACCATATGAACACTCACACTAGGAGGTTTTTCCCAAAATTCAGCTTGGAATACATGTCCCATGACCTTGGTTATTATTTTTCGTTCATTAACTTTTATTTCATGAAATTTTCACTAGGGTTATTACAAAACCATCCCCCTTGGGGGAACACTGTCCTTTGTGTTCAACAACACCTACAACCAACAAGACTACTATAAGAAAAACATACTACCCATGGAGGTTTATAACTTAGCTCGTTACAGTATTTACAATGATCACCCTGCTAAGAAGCAACCCAACATGACCATATAACAAATATAACATCATAATAACATGACACCCATACAGCTTATTGGAGCTTTATAACATAGCTCATGGCGATATTTGCATCCATACACATATGTACAACATACCAAAAAGGAATTTTGATCTTTGAAATTTCCTGCTCCACGCTGAAAGGAATTTGACTCTTTAAAGTGTTGGTTTCAGCCTTATTAGCTGTCATTCTATCAGCAATATCAACTTGTTGATTTGTTTTATTTACACTTGACAAAATTGTTTTCACGGGAGTACTAGCTGAAGTGTTAGTACTGCTAATGTCTGCACTCTGTTTTTCTTTGTTTTGAGTGTCTTTCTCTTTATCATTACCACAATTTACAGCCATTGTTTTGTCCTTTTGTTTGACAACTCTAGGCTTGGTTGTAGTGTTTTTTTGTGAAGATTTATCAGAGGTTTTGTTGTTGGGGGTTTGTTGACTGGTTTTGCTTCTAAGGTCATATTCTTTTTGGGATTCTAAGATGAAATTTTCCATGTCTTGATAATAATTTTCATCATCATCTCTTTTGTCATCATATGGTGTGTATAGACCTTGTTTTCTATTATAATGAATCTCAAAGTTGTCATTGCCTATCCCCAGCATGTTGATATCATCCTCCTCTGCTATTTCATCTATTTCCTCAACCTCACTTACATAGTTTTGATGAAAGGGAGGAGTGATCTGCTGATCATCTTCCCTAGGTCTGTTTGGAGGTTGGTTCCTTCTAAAATTCTGATTCTGGTTCTGATTTCTATTTTGAGGAGCAGTTTGGTTTTGGCTTGCTTGTGCTCTCTTAATTATGCTCATTTCTTTCATCATTTCTTCCATCATTTTCTCCATTTTTGAGTTGGAAGTAGAAGGTGTGGATTCCTCTCTAAAATACACTCTCTTTTGCTTTTTCATTCTTGCTCTCTTTTTCATCAAGTTGACTTCCACAGAAAGAGCACCTCTTTGCATATCTTCAAGAGTTGCAAAGTCTCTCTCTCTTAGCTGATAGGCCATCTCAGGGTCAAACCCTTCAGGAAACTTGTTTAAAGGTGAGCCTTGTGGAGGTTTTAGTTCTGGGGAAAGTGCATTATACACACTATTGAATCTAGTACAATAAGCTTGCACACTTTCCCCAGTGTTTCTATGGAGGTTCTTGTAGTCAGAAAGGACTTGGAGAGGGTTTTTCTTCACTTCCCATTTGTTTAAGAATGTTTGATGGAAGGCTTGGAGATCATTAATACTATGGGGGGCTAAACCTTTGAACCATTTTCTTACTTCTCCCCCTAAGCTCTGAGCAAATAATCTAAGCTTGACATAATCATCATCAATTTCATTTATGTCAAAGTAGTCATTCATTTTATCTACATGTTGTGATGCAATTGTAGCGTTGCTAGCATCATACAATGGAATTTTGAACTGATAGTCCTGTGGAAGATTGACTAATGGTGCATGAAGGACTAAGGGAGCATACCATGTTGCCATGATATGTGGTGGGGGTGGATTTACAAGAGGTGGATTAACAAAAGGGAAAGTGGGATGTAGTGAAGTGGTTTGAACAGTGGATGTAGGGTGAACAGAAGTGTATGGACCAGGAATAGATTGCTGAGCTGATCTTGGATGAGAGACACCTAAATTGTGAAGGAGATGCAAATCAGGAGGTGTTGTTTCTCTGCTGCCAGGATGTTCACTTGTTTCAGGAGATGAAAGTGAAGACTCAGAATCTGGCTGATCTAAATCACCAAGAGACCTAGTTCTAAAAGGATTTACTAAGTCAACTTGTGATTGTTGTAGAGCTGAAAGATTTTCAGGGACTGAATTAGCTCTCAAGGGTGATCTGAAAATAGTTGATAATTTAATCCTAGGAGACTTCCTAAGGATACTTTATGGGTTATCAACTAACTCAGGTGGATCAGGGTCAGGATAGGCTCTAGTGTGAATCTTTCTAGGAGCCACTATGCTGTGTTTTTCAGACCCAAATAAACAAGAAAAGTTTAACTAGGTATGACAATCTTTGAGAGGTTAACTAAACTGTTTACAGAAATTTCAATCCTACAGTCCTCTAACTGAGTTTGACTAATGTTATAATAGTAAGGGTTCTTCCCAGTGGAGTCTTTAAGGTCTGTTAAGGATTGTTGAGTCGCCAAGTGGAATTTTTTAGCTCTTTTTAGAGGTGAAAGTTTTTATGGTCTACCACCATGTTTATTGGATACCAATCTGAAATATTTTTGGTGTTTTCTAAGTTATTTTTCAGTCGTGTGGTTTCTAAGAATATTCTAACTCTGTTTCAAAACTTAGCTACGATTATGAGACGAAGACAGTCTATTCTTATGACTAAGCCAACTGATTTTTCAAGGTTAGATAAAGACTTATGGGAATCCTAGGGTTCACCTAGTTTGTCACT
Organism: Pinus albicaulis; assembly: GCA_034641835.2. Lineage (NCBI taxonomy): Eukaryota > Viridiplantae > Streptophyta > Pinopsida > Pinales > Pinaceae > Pinus > Pinus albicaulis. Next base: position 695,444,461 of record CM076573.1, read on the forward strand.
TATTCAAACAAGTTTTATCATGATTACCATTCTTTGGTAGTGCTTGAAAAGGCTACTTTTTACTCACAAGTTTTATGAAGTTTTAAGGGAACCTAAGGTAAAAAATTCAACTGAAGTCCCCAGCGGAGTCGCCAGAAATGTTATCTCCCTGTAATCAGCAAGATTGGCAAAGTCCGATCTCAGGGAGAAACATCGTTTCAACCAACTTTGGGATTCTAGGATCTAGCCCTCCTAAATCCAGAGAGGGATCTCTCCAATAAGTGCAAAGATGGATTTGTCTTTGAAGTTTTGCGGTAATAATATTAGGCTAGTTATGAAGGCCAAGGGTTTGTTTGTTTTTTGGATGGTTGAGCATGATTACTGTTTGAGGTGAAAAGTCCTAAATGCAAAGAGTTTCAAAGGTGAGAAGTTGCAAGCAATGAGAGTAAGCTTCGACCAAAAAGATAGATAATTGCAGGTTTTATTCCATTGGGCTATAGAGTCACAATAGGGTTTAATTGGAACAGCAAGACGTAAGAGTGGTCCATGGGGCAAGTCATCTATGTCTAAGGATCTCTTTAAATTTTGATTTATGGAATGAAATGATACAATAAGAAAGAGAAATAAACAGATGCAGAACAAAGAGCAGCCCAGGATCTGGTAAGTACTTTTAAACTAGCCAGCCTTTGACATGGACTCAAGAAAAACATAAAAGTAAACTAGGATCTGGTAAGTACTTTTAAACTAGCCAGCCTTTGATACACTTTCAATAGAAAACATTTTAAAACAAAGGGAAACTTGAAGGCAACTGTTGGAGTAGAAACTAGCGGGCCGAGCTCACCACAAATCCTCTCCTAGCTCTACTTTACTTGGTTACTTTCAAGAAAAACACAAAGATAACATAGAATGGCCTAAGATCTGGTAAGTACTTCTAAACTAGCCAGCTTTTAACACATTCCAAGGGAAACATTCAGACAGTAGTGGAGATAAAACTGGGACCAGGGCTCGCCATATATTCCTCAGTTCATCCTCACAAAACATATACTGAAAATAACATTTAAGAATAACATTCAGCTAAGACAATAAGACAAGGGAACGCCAGCATTCCTATGCTTGAACTAAATTAAATCATTCCTAAATAACACAGTTTGGAAGAAAACATTCAAATAAATATTTTCAGTCAGAGAAGGTTACTGATGTACAGTAGGTCCTAACTCTATGCATGTTGTTCTTTATAAGAGAATATGAAACACAGTGAAAACAGAAACAAAATAACAAGTTACAATTAGAGAAACATCACCGTCAACATAGACCAGGATCCCATAAATCAGCTTGTATTGATTCTCCAAACCAGTTATAGCTTTAAGTCCAGTGGTTTAGTTTAGCAACCATCTACATATCTCAGCCTAACCTATCTATCACAAGCAGAGCTCCAAGATCCAGTGAACACTAATTAAAATCAGGAGTTTAAGCTCAAATGTATATCAAAGTTCTGCAACCAACCCCTCACTCATCTTCTGCAGAAGTATATATAGAAGAATGAGGAGGTGAGATCTGATAAAATATCTCCAATTACAATTAATACAGATCTAATGGCTTCTTGGCCTTTGAGGGGCTCAATGAAGAAACTTACATGGGTGCACTCTATATTAAATGTTTTTACATAAATATTAAGCTCGGTGGGAGCTTTTGTTGACCTTTGAGGCTCTGTGTGATGTTGGGGTTACTCTGCAGATGTTTGTCATTAATTTCCTTGGCAGGGTTTCCTCTTTGGTTGCGTTTTGAGACAAATATCTGATCCTGATCAATAAATTCGGCCTCTGATTGAATACTTTGAGGCACAGGTGGCATCGTGGTAGCTAGAGGGATCAATTTTCCTCAATTGTCGCAGTGGAAGCACTCCTGTTGAGAAAACCCTTAAGACCTTCTTTAAACTGTGTTTTAAATTGGGGATTAGGCTTTTGATAAACATTCTTAGCCGTAATCCCCACAATAGTTGTCTTCAATCTTCTATCCTGGCATTTTCTGGTTTTCTGCATTGATACTCTTTTACTGTGCTTGATTCATGGTTTTCTGCTGGTGTGTAGGGCTGCGCAGGGGTCGAATGGCATCAATGCCTTGTGAATCATTGATAAAACGTGTTTTTGACACCTTGTGATGATTTTCTTTGGTGAATCGAAGGCAGGAAGATCGTCATCTTCTGCCTTCGAATTTTCTTCAAAAATGGCGAGGAAACCATTTAAACCCTGCAAAATACAAACAAATATTAAAAAATCCTGCATATATAGGTTTATTGTTGTGGAGGACGTGTGGGGGAAGTGTGGTCGTTGGATGGCATCATCCAACGGTCAGGATTGATCAGGAGTAGGCGTAGTGAAGGTGGAAGAAAATTTTGAATCAGGGTCGTCGATCGTGCAGAGATCGACGGTCGGGAGCGGAAAAATGGAAAGTCAAAACGGGAAATATTGACTAGGTGACGGAAGTGGGCGATGAAATATGAATCATCGATCTACAGATCAGATCGACGGCGGAAATTAATTGGATGCCGCGTCATAGCTCGGTTAACTGTCGGGCATCTTCGGTGAGCGATAGTCGTTGGATGGCCCGCCCCAAATCGGACGGTGGATGCCAATATCGCGCGAGGTCCACGTCCGAACATTAACGCGCAATGGATGGTGGTTTTATGAACAGTGCCCAGGACGTGTGTCAACCGATGAGTGGAATCGCTAGCAATCGAGAAAAAACCGCCTTCGCCCAAAGGAGGTGCGATGAATACCGCGCAGTTTTTGGGCAGGTGAGTGGAATGCGGGGACCACCGGGGAGACAGACTCCGCACCGTCGATCTACAGATCAGATCGACGGTGCGGAACGATTTAAAATTGGAACCAGCGGAAAAATTATGACATAATAAAAAATTGAAAAATTAACATAACCAAAGGTTTATATTAATTTACGATGCAGCTTGGCGCCCGACTACGGGACCTTTGGGCGCATGGGAAATAATGTGACCGGGGTTTTATGGGAAAAAGGGCTAGGACCCATATATGCCCAAAATGTGGGTTTTTATGGTTTTTTGAATGATTTTCAAAGGGTTAGAGGGGTTCCGATAAGGCAAAAAAGGAGTTTTCAACCTTGTCAAGGGGATTTTGATGAAGGGGAATGGGAAAAACATGAAAATGAGGGATTTTCATGGGAAATAGAGGGATAGAAAATGAGGTTAGCTTTGGAAAAGGGGAAAAGGGGGAAAAGGGTCTTGCAGCAGTATTCTTTCTTGGGAATCAGCAGGATTTCTAAATGAAAGATGGGAACAGCAGTGAAGTTCTGGACAGAGGGTAGGCATGAGGCCTTCAAGACTCTTCAAGAGCCAACACTTTTTAGTAATAAAATGTGTTCCTTGAAGACTCAACAATTCTTAGCCACCTTTTGATATAACAAAGTTTATAGGTGGCTAACAGTGGCTCCACTTGGGGATGGTGCCTTCTTGAAGGCATCAAGAACTTCAGACTTGCATTCTCTGGGAGGCTGACCTGTGCCATATCCATTGTGTTCTCTGGGGGGTTGATCAGTTGCCTCATCCATTGGGTTGCCTTTCTTTCTGTGGATGATGTGCTCTGAAAACATATTAGCAGCCATAAAAACAATGGATCTTCATCAATACAAACTTTCTACCTACCCAATCCTACTGATCTAACATTTTTTCTTCATTAGAGTGCACTTGGATTGGAAAACTCTTTCACAACATTTTATTCTTTTAAAAAACAGGAAATCTAATCTATTTCAACTCCTTATTTCTCCATGGACCTATATTAAACAATTGAGCCCATATGATTCTCTACCTAATCTATTGTTTGTTGGGATTAAACTGTCCAACAGACTTTATTCTCTAAATTATACAACAAAAATTGAAAAAGCACTCAAGTCAGGATTGAACAGTCTAACTTGATTCTAGTCTATAGCATAAAAACAAACTGCACATAGACATTATTTTGCACATAATTTAAAACAAAAATTGGAAGGCTTGACATCGGAAATTTTGAAAGCACTTCCTTCATCTTTTTAACAGCTCTGTTTTGACTTTTGTTTGAATTGCTCCTCCTTTGTTCTCTAGTTCAGATTTTGAGCTAATTAGAACCAGATTTACATCTTTTTTTACTCAGAAAATAAAACAGATTTGAGTCATTTCTCTTTCGAAACTTAGGTTCAGATTTTGAACATGTTTGAACCTTTAATTTCTATCCTAAACTATCTATTGATAAGCCAAGATTAAACAGTTTGGCAAATCGAATTCACTATCCTATCAGCAGAAAATTTAAAGCTAATTAGTCAAGATTAGACAGTTTGACTAACTAGAAGTGTGTTATTCAGGAGTGGCATTTGAGCTTGCACACTTCATATTTGTTTCTCTTTTTTGGTATGGGGCTATACCTCTCTTGTTTTCAAAATCTGCCCTCTTTTCTTTCTTTTCATTGTTTTTGTATTTTTTATTTTTACAACTTTGAATGCAATGGTGGATGAAATATTTATAGTGGAAAAAAGATAAAAAGGCTTTTGGAACATAACATGGATTAAGAGAAGTAATGCTTAAGCATCCTGCCATTGACAGGACCCCCAAACAATTATGTTCCATTCAACTCCTGCAAGAAAAATGCATTGTTACCAGCAGTTGAGTGAATAGAGTAAGGGCCAAGCCATAAGTTGTCAAATTTTCCATGCTTGCCCTTATTTTCCCTTCTTGAATCCCACTTTAAAACTTGGTCCCCAATTTTGAAATTGCTGGCCTTTGTTCTTCTGTCAAAAAGCTTTTTAATGCTGATTTGTTTCTGCAATGCTTTGTTATAAACTTCCTCTCTAGTTTGTTGAAGATGAATGGTCTGATTTATCCTTTTGATCATGTCATTTTCTTCAGTTTGTAACTCTTGAATCATCTTCATTACTGGTACACCAAGGCTGTTTGGAAAAATTGCATCAGTATCATACACAAGCTGAAAAGGTGACATACCAATAGATTTCTTCAAAGTCAATCTGTCACCCCACAGTGCATGAACTAGCTTTGTGTGCCAAGAATTTTTGTTGTCCTCCAACAGTTTCTTGATTATGTTCACTAAAATTTTGTTTGAGGATTCTGCAAGTGCATTACCTTGGGGGTAATAGGTCGTGGAATGCCCCAATGTTATCTGATATCTGTGACAGAAATCAGCCATCTTGTTTGATCTGAATGCTGCTGCATTATCAGTGATAATCTTGGTAGGACAGCCAAATCTGGAGAGAATGTTAGTCTCCATAAAATTTATGGTAATTGAATCATTGGCCTGTCTACAAGGTATGGCTTATATCCACTTAGTGAAATATTCTTTGGTAGTGAGAATCCATCCATGCTAGGCAGAAGATGGGGGATGGATTTCTCCAATGAATTCAAGTCCCCACTGTTGAAATGGGGCTTCAACAGTGATTGGATGCAGAGGCAAGGGTAGCAGTTTTCTTTTGCCTTCAAAAATTTGACATTTATGACAGGCTAGGATCATCTTGTGCACATCATGAAAAAGAGTAGGCCAATAGAAACCAACCCTCAAAATTTTGTTGGCTGTTGTCTTCCAGTACAAATGACCTCCACACTCTCCTTCATGGAACTGGTATTTAACCTTCTCTGCATCAAACTTAGGCAAACATTTAAGAAATACACCATTTGCATTTTTCCAGTAAATACATCTATCAATAATGTAATAGTTTACAGCTTTCAATTTGAGGAATCTTGCCTTTGTTTTTGTCAAACCAGGAGGTGTATTCAAATTAAGAAAAACATAAACAATATCAGCATACCAAGGAGAATTCATAAAATGGTCTTCAACAATAGGAGTTGAGAATTCTTCTTGGTCATCCAAAGCATTAATCATATTAATATCAAGAACTTCGAAATTTGATTCATCCATTAATCTAGCTAGACCTTGGCCTTTGATGAGTTTAGTGGGTTTTATCTCTAAATCATATTCAAGAATAACAACAATCCACTTACCTCTCTTACCATCTGGGTCCTGTGTTAGAATGTCTTTAACAACTGAGTTTGGGACAAAGGCAATGATGTGTGAGTGAAGGATGTACACTCTGAAGTCTTTCAAAGCTTTAACCAAAGCAAAAGCTTGCTTTTCCATAATTTTATACTTCAAAGGGGCATCCCTCAATGCCTTGCTAAAGAATGCAATAGGCTGCTCTTGTCCTTGCGGATTTTTCTGTAAAAGGACAGCAGCTGTGGTATGTTCTGATGCAAATGAAAAAATATAAAAATCTTTTGAAAAATCAGGACTTATGAGAACCGGTGTTTTGGTTAACGCTTGTTTCACCAGCTCAAAGGATTTCTTTGCTTCCAAGGTCCATTTTACGCCTTGCTCCTTCTTTAACATGTTTGTGATATTCCTAAGGAGCTCAGCCAAGTTGGGCATGAACCTTCTCAAAAATTTAATCTTTCCAATGAAAGATTGCAACTCTTTGATGTTTCAAGGATGAGAGATTTGCAATATGGCCTCAATCCTCTTTGGATCTATCTTTATACCCTCCTCAGAAATAATGTGCCCAAGAAGTTTACCTTCTTGGAGATCGAATAGTGTCTTTTTAGGGTTTAAAGATATTCCAAACTTTCTGCATTTCTCGAAAACTTTTCTTAAATGTTCTAAGTGCTCTTCATCTGCTTTTGAAAAAACAGTGACATCATCCAGGTATATAATGATGAAGAAGCCCAGTTCCTCCGAGAAAGCTATGTCCATGGCTCTTTTAAAAGTTGCTCCAGCATTCATTAGACCAAAGGGAATTTTCACATACATGAAAGTGCCCCATGGTGTAGTAAATGTTGTCTTTAATTGATCAGCAGGGTGAACTAAGATCTGATTGTACCCTGAATAGTCATCCATCAAAGAAATTCTTCTAGACCCTACCAACCTTTGTAAAATGTGATCCATCTTTGGTAAAGGGTAGTTGTCTTTTAATGAAGCTTTGTTCAAGTCTCTAAAGTCTATACAAATCCTGATCTCTCCAGTTTTCTTCCTAACCGACACCACATTAGACACCCATTCAGAATATCTAATAGGGACAATAATACCAGCTTCATACATTTTCATGATCTCCTTCTGAACCAAAGGCAACTGAACAGGGTTTATTCTGCGCAGTTTCTGTTTCAATGGTTTTTGGTTTTCTTTGAGGGGAATTTTGTGTTGTATTATTTCAGTGTCATAGGATTTAATATCTTCGTAACTCCATGCAAAAACATTAGAAAACTCTTTAAACAGCTCTATGTATTTAAGTTTAATGTGAGCTGGTAAAGTTTTAGACAGTTTAATCATCATAGGTTTAAGTTCACTGCCTATATTTCACTCTTCTACTTCAGCCTCTACAGGTTCTAGTTTTGGCTTTTTGGCCACATCGTTAAGATTAAACAACTCTTCTAAAGGCGCTAGACCGCTTGGAAAACTTTCATCTTTAGAGTGCAGAGTTTCTAACTCATCTGTTTCGAACTCTGCATCCAATTCCGTCTTGTTTTTTAGTTTGCTTGACAGCAGGTTAATATTAACAGGTTCAAGAGACGGTTCTTCTTCGCCAAGGAAATTTTCTTCACTGCAGTCTGTATCATAATCTGAGTCTGAACTGTGTAGTTCAAATTAATTTCTGAATTGCATGAAGTCTTCTATTTGTTTATCATTGTCAAACAACTGCCAATACTTTTCATTATCAGGTACAGCTGGTCTAAATTTTATCTCAGTTGTGCAGTCTTTGGTTTCATATGGCATCAAGCATGTCCTAGCTGCAAAGACTAAATTGTGGGCCGCAATATTTCTTTTTCTTGGGATAAAAAACAGTTTGGACTCCTCAAAGGTTTTCAAAAGGTCCATGACATCGTTTCGGTAGGCTCTAAGTCTGGGATGATTTGCGTTATATTCCCAATTGACTTGCCTAATGACTAACTCTGAATCCCCATACACATTAATTCTTCTGGCTCCTAACTTTTTCAATAAATGTAAGCCTAAGAGAAGGGATTCATATTTCGCTATGTTATTGGAACACTGAAAATTTAATCTACAGGAAATGCTTTCTGTGTGGTTATTTTCAGTGTTGGAAATCCAGACACCTGCACCAGCATTAGTTCTAGTGCAGGATCCATCAAAATACATACTCCACAGAGGACTAGTTTCAATTTCATCTGTTTAGTGAACGTCCTCTTCAACTACTGTGCTTTCCAATTGTTCTTGAGTATCAGCACTTAGTTGAATTTGTTTCATTTCCTCAGATATATTATTGGGTTGAGGACCGCTTTCTTGACTCTCAATGTTTAAAAGCAAAGGATGCATGATTTGTATTTTAAGACCTTTGTTTAGATTGTTGATGCTTAACGGTTCAGCAAACTGTTTTGACAGCTCTGTGGTGTTCGCCTCTTCCTCCCTATCAGCCATTAATCCTGTTCAAGTGACTTGTTCACCAAGTGTTTCCTCATTAAACATGATAAAAGAATCAAGGCCTATATTTACAGAATACATAGGAGAGTTTTGTGGTCTGTCTTGACTTGTAACTGTGAATTGCATATGGGACTCCCTGTAAAGTCTTCTATTCTGATTGAAAAAAGGGATAGTCGCATAGGTCATGTCCATTTGCATAGTTCCTTGTAACTTAGCCCCCCAAGATCTTGATAATAACATTCCATATTTTGGGGGCACATCAGCCACAACAATATCCATGACTAAACATTTGGCTGGAATTTGGGCTAAGTTAACACAAAGGTATTTGATTAATCCTTAACATTTTACTCTGTTGGAGTCAAAGGAGTAAAGGTCTTTGTAAGGTCTGGTGATTTCTAAACCCAGGGTCTCCATTACAGCTTTTGGCATGAAATTATGAGAAGCCCCAGAATCATGCATAGCGTTGTGAAAAATTTTGTCATGAACGTTTAAACTTACATAAAAGGGAGGAATAGGTCCCTCTTGATATCTACCTTCAATCTTAGGACCAAAAATCAGCTCTGGTTGGTCATCATTAAGATTGACTGTGTCCTAATTTTCTTCTATTTTTAAAGCCTTCAAAATTTGGGTTCTATATACATGTTGAAGTGACTAACACAGGTCAGGAGTGAGAGATTTGTTCTTTGGGAGCCCTCACTCGAATGAAAAGGAATTTGACTCTTTAAAGTGTTGGTTTCAGCCTTATTAGCTGTCATTCTATCAGCAATATCAACTTGCTGATTTGTTTTATTTACACTTGACAAAATTGTTTTCACGGGAGTACTAGCTGAAGTGTTAGTACTGCTAATGTCTGCACTCTATTTTTCTTTGTTTTGAGTGTCTTTCTCTTTATCATTACCACATTTTACAGCCACTGTTTTGTCCTTTTGTTTGACAACTCTAGGCTTGGTTGTAGTGCTGTTTTGTGAAGATTTATCAAAGATTTTGTTGTTGGGGGTTTGTTGACTGGTTTTGCTTCTAAGGTCATATTCTTTTTGGGATTCTATGATGACATTTTCCATGTCTTGATAATAATTTTCATCATCATCTCTTTTGTCATCATATGGTGTGTATAGACCTTGTTTTCTATCATAATGAATCTCAAAGTCGTCATTGCCTATCCCCAACATGTTGATATCATCCTCCTCTGCTATTTCATCTGTTTCCTTAACCTCACTTACATAGTTTTGATGAAAGGGAGGAGTGATCTGCTGATCATCTTCCCTAGTTCTGTTTGGAGGTTGGTTCCTTCTAAAATTCTGATTCTGGTTCTGATTTCTATTTTGAGGAGTAGTTTGGTTTTGGCTTGCTTCTGCTCTCTTAATTATGCTCATTTCTTTCATCATTTCTTCCATCATTTTCTCCATTTTTGAGTTGGAAGTAGAAGGTGTGGATTCCTCTCTAAAAGACACTCTCTCTTCATTTTTCATTCTTGCTCTCTTTTCCATCAAGTTGACTTCCACAGAAAGAGCACCTCTTTGCATATCTTCAAGAGTTGCAAAGTCTCTCTCTCTCAGCTGATAGGCCATCTCAGGGTCAAACCCTTCAGGAAAATTGTTTAAAGCTGAGCCCTGTGGAGGTTTTAGTTCTGAGGAAAGTGCATTATACACACTATTGAATCTAGTGAAATAAGCTTGCACACTTTCCCCAGTGTTTCTATGGAGGTTCTTGTAGTCAGAAAGGACTTGGAGAGGGTTTTTCTTCACTTCCCATTTGTTTAAGAATGTTTGATGGAAGGCTTGGAGATCATTAATATTATGGGGGGCTAAACCTTTGAACCATTTTCTTACTTCTCCCCCAAAGCTCTGAGCAAATAATAGAAGCTTGACAGAATCATCATCAATTTCATTTCTATCAAAGTAGTCATTCATTTTATCTACATGTTGTGATGCAGTTGTAGCGTTGCTAGCATCATACAATGGAATTTTGGACTGATAGTCCTGTGGAAGATTGACTAATGGTGCATGAAGGACTAAGGGAGCATACCATGTTGCCATGATATGTGGTGGGGGTGGATTTACAAGAGGTGGATTAACAAAAGGGAAAGTGGGCTGAAGTGAAGTGGTTTGAACAGTGGATGTAGGGTGAGCAGAATTGGATGGACCAGGAATAGATTGCTGAGCTAATCTTGGATGAGAAACACCTAAATTGTGAAGGAAATGCAAATCAGGAGGTGTTGTTTCTCTGCTGCCAAGATGTTCACTTGTTTCAGGAGATGAAAGTGAAGACTCAGAATCTAACTGATCTAAGTCACCAAGAGACCTAGTTCTAAAAGGATTTACTAAGTCAACTTGTGGTTGTTGTAGAGCTGAAATATTTTCAGGGACTGAATTAACTCTCAAGGGTGATCTGAAAATAGTTGATAATTTAATCCTAGGAGACTTCCTAAGGATACTTTTTGGGTTATCAACTAACTCAGGTGGATCAGGGTCAGGATAGGCTCTAGTATGAATCTTTCTAGGAGCCACTATGCTGTGTTTTTCAGACCCAAATAAATAAGAAAAGTTCAACCAGGTATGAAAATCTTTGAGAGGTTAACTAATCTGTTTGAAATTCAATCCTACAGTCCTCTAACTGAGTTTGAAAGATATTATAATGATAAGGGTTCTTCCCAGTGGAGTCTTAAGGTCTGTTAAGGATTGTGGAGTCGCCAGGTGGAATTTTTTAGCTCTTTTCAGAGGTAAAAGGTTTTATGGTCCACCATCATGTTTACTGAATACCAATTTGAAATATTTTTAGGTTTTCTGAGTTCTTTTTCAATTGTGTGGTTTCTAAGAATATCCTAAATTTTTTCAAAACTTTGCTACGGTTAAGAGATGAATAAAGGCAATTCTTCTTGCTAATGAAAACGACTCATTTTCAGGTTAGATAAAGACTTATGGGAATCACAGGGTTCTTTGGTTTGTCACAGATTCAAACAAGTTTTATCATGATTACCATTCTTTGGTAGTGCTTGAAAAGGATGATTTTTACTCACAATTTTTATGAAGTGTTTTAAGGGAACCTAAGGTGAAAATTCAACCAGAGATTCTAGGTTCGATCCCCAGCAGAGTCGCCAGAAATGTTAGCTCCCTGTAATCAGCAAGATTGGCAAAGTCCGATCTCAGGGAGAAACATCGTTTCAACCAACTTTGGGATTCTAGGATCTAGCCCTCCTGAATCCGGAGAGGGATCTCTCCAATAAGTGCAAAGATGGATTTGTCTTTGAAGTTTGGGGTAATGATATTAGGCTAGTTATGAAGGCCTAGGGTTTGTTTTTTTTTTTGGATGGTTGAGCATGATGATTGTTTGAGGTGGAAAGTTCTAAATGTAAATAGTTTCAAAGGTGAGAAGTTTCAAGCAGATAGAACACGATTTGGCCAAGAAGATAGATAATTGCAAGTTTTAGTCCATTGGGCTATGGATTCATAATAGGGTTTAATTGGAGCATCAAGAGGCAAGAGTGGTCCATGGGGAAAGTCATCTATGTCTAAGGATCTCTTTGAAGATTGATTTATGGAATGAAATGATACAACAAGAAGGAAAATTAAACAGATGCAGAACAAAGAGCAGCCCAGGATCTAGTAAGTACTTTTAAACTAGCCAGAATTTGACAAACACTTAAGAAGAACATAAAAGAAAATGAGGATCTGATAAGTACTTTTAAACTAGCCAGCCTTTAATGCACTTTCAATAGAAAACATTTTAAAAATAAGGGAAACTTGAATGCAACTATTGGAGTAGAAACTAGCAGGCCAAGCTCACCACAAATCCTCTCCTAGCTCTGCTTTACTTAGTTAATTTCAAGACCAACACAAAGGTAACATAGAATGGCCTAAGATCTGGTAAGTACTTCTAAACTAGCCAGCTTTTAACACATTCCGAGGGAAACATTCAGATAGTTGTGGGGATAAAACCGGGACCAGGTCTCACCATATCTTCCTCAGTTCATCTTCACTAAACATATACTAAAAGTAACATTTAAGAATAACATTCAGCTAAGACAATAAGATGAGGGAACACCAACATTCCTATGCTTGAACTGAAACAAATCATCCCTAAATAACACAATTTAGAAGAAAACATTCGGATAAAGATTTTCGATGGAGAAGGTTACTGATGTACAGTAGGTCCTAACTCTATGCATGTTGTTCTTTATAAGAGAATATGAAACACAGTGAAAACAGAAACAAAATAACAAGTTACAATTGGAGAAACATCACCGTCAACATAGACCAGGATCCCATAAATCAGCTTGTATTGATGCTCCAAACCAGTTACATCTTTAAGTCCAGTGCTTTAGTTTAGCAACCATCTACACATCTCAGCCTAACCTATCTATCACAAGCATAGCTCCAAGAGCCAGTGAACACTATTTACAATCAGGAGTTTAAGCTCAAATGTATATCAAAGTTCTGCAACCAACCCCTCACTCATCTTCTGTAGAAGTATATATAGAAGAATGAGGAGGTGAGATCTGATAAAAGATCTCCAATTACAATTAATACAGATCTAATGGCTTCTTGGCCTTTGAGGGGCTCAATGAAGAAACTTACATGGGTGCACTCTGTATTAAATTTTTTTACATAAATATTAAGCTCGGTGGGAGATTTTGTTGACCTTTGAGGCTCTGTGTGATGTCGAGGTTACTCTGCAGATGTTTGTCATTAATTTCCTTGGCAGGGTTTCCTCTTTGGCTGCGTTTTGAGACAAATATCTGATCCTGATCAATAAATTCGGCCTCTGATTGAATACTTTGAGGCATAGGTGGCATCGTGGTAGCTATAGGGATCAATTTGACTCAATTGTGGCTGTGGAAGCGCTCCTGTTGATAAAACCCTTAAGATCTTCTTTAAACTGTGTTTTAAATCGGGGATTAGGCTTTTGATAAACATTCTTAGCCGTAATCCCCACAATAGTTGTCTTCAATATTCTATCCTGGCATTTTCTGGTTTTCTGCACTGATACTCTTTCACTGTGCTTGATTCATGGTTTTATGCACTGATACTCTTTCACTGTGCTTGATTCATGGTTTTCTGCTGGTGTGCAGCGCTGCGCAGGGGTCGAATGGCATCAATGCCTCGCGAATCATTGATAAAACGTGTTTTTAACACCCTGTGATGATTTTCTTTGGTGAATCGAAGGCAGGAATATCGTCATCTTCTGCCTTCGAATTTTCTTCAAAAATGGCGAGAAAACCATTTAAACCCTGCAAAATACAAAAAAATATTAAAAAATCCTGCATATATAGGTTTATTGCTGCGGAGAACGTGTGGGGGAACCGTGGCCATTGGATGGCATCATCCAACGGTCAGGATTGATCGGGAGTAGGCGTAGTGAAGGCGGAAGAAAATTTTGAATCGGGGTCGTCGATTGCGTAGAGATCGACGGTCGGGAGCGGAAAATGGAAATTCAAAATGGGAAATGTTGACTAGGCGACGGAAGTGGGCGATGAAATATGAACCGTTGATCTGTAGATCAGATTGACAGCAGAAATTAATTGGATGCCGCGCCGTAACCCAGTTAACTGTCGGGCATCTTCGGTGAGCGATAGTCGTTGGATGGCCCGCCCCAGATCGGACCGTGGATGCCAATATCGCGCGAGGTCCACGTCTAAACGTTAACGCGCGATGGACAGCGGTTTTATGAGCAGTGCCCAGGACGCGTGTCAACCGATGAGTGGAATCGCTGGCGATCGGGAAAAACCCGCCTTCGCCCAAGGGCGGTGCGATGAATACCGCGCGATTTTTGGACAAGTGAGTGGAATGTGGGGACCACCGGGGAGACAGACTCCGCACCGTCGATTTGCAAATTAGATCGACGGTGCGAAACGATTTAAAATTGGAACCAGCGGAAAATTTATGACATAATAAAAAATCTAAAAATTAGCATAACCAAAGGTTTATATTAATTTACGATGCGGCTTGGCGCCCTACTGCGGGACCTTTGGGCGCATGGGAAATAATGTGACCGGGGTTTTATGGGAAAAAGGGCTAGGGCCCATATATGCCCAAAACGTGGGTTTTTATGGTTTTTTGAATGATTTTCAAAGGGTTAGAGGGGTTCCGATAAGGCAAAAAAGGAGTTTTCAACCTTGTCAAGGGGATTTTGATGAAGGGGAATGGGAAAAACATGAAAATGAGGGATTTTCATGGGAAATAGAGGGATAGAAAATGAGGTTAGCTTTGGAAAAGGGGAAAAGGGGGAAAAGGGTCTTGCAGCAGTATTCTTTCTTGGGAATCAGCAGGATTTCCAAATGAAAGATGGGAACAGCAGTGAAGTTCTGGACAGAGGGTAGGCAGGAGGCCTTCAAGAGTCTTCAAGAGCCAACACTTTTTAGTAATAAAATTTGCTCCTTGAAGGCTCAACAAGTCTTAGCCACCTTTTTATATAACAAAGTTTATAGGTGGCTAACAAATTCCATGGAAATGACCTCCCATTTCCATTCTAGAATCGCAATTGGTTGTAGCAGTCCACCTGGGTACTCACACTCTGCTATGTCTCTCTTCAAGTTTGGCCAATAGTAAAAATTATTCACTGCAATCAGCGTCTTCTGATAGCATGGGTGACTTGAATATGGTTTCACATGAAACTCCCTTAAGATCACTTTCTTGAGCTCATTGTTTCATGGCGCATATATCCTGTCTCTGAACTTGACCAATCTATCTGTTGTGAGACGATAATCCACATCCTATATTCCTATATTCCTATATTGTGTACCTATACCTGTACTTGTATGTACATATACTACCACCTGTACCTATACCACCACTTGTACCATTACTTGTACCTATACTCTGCTATAACCTATGTGCAATATCCATATACCTGTCATCCTTTTGACCTGCCTGAAAGTTCCTATCCTGTAATTTTGTCCCATAGGAGCTCATGGTTGCTATGTGATTTACTTGTATTCTCCTACTAAGAGCATCAGCAACCATGTTCTCTTTACCTTTAATGTACCTGATCTCAAAATAAAACTCACTAATCGTGGCCAACCATCTAGCATTCTTGGCGTTTAGATGGTCAAATAGATACCGCAATCCACTATGATCATTCATTAATACAAACCTCCTGCCAAGAATATAGTTCCTCCACATCTTCAATGCATGTATGATCATTGCTAACTCAAGATGATGCGTCGAATAGTTTTGTTCATGCTCATTTTTTTTTCGCGACTCATAGCATACCACCTTTCCATCCTACATAAGGACTCCACCAAGTCCTCTCTTGCAAGAATTTGTATATAATACAAACTCTTTGTTCGGATATGTGATCTTTAACACTAGAGAATGTGTCAACTCCTCCTTAAGTTGCTCAAAATTGGCCTCACACTCCTCTATCCATTCAAAATTCTTACCTTTCTTCTGCAATGATGTAATAGGACAAGCAATCTTTGAGATTTTCCCAATGAAAATCCTATAATAACCTGCCAATCCCATGAAGGATCTCACCTCATATACATTTCTAGGAGCTACCCACTCCATGATGGCACTTATCTTTTTTTTATCTACTCCAATGCCCTCGGAAACAAAATGTCCCAAGTAATGTACCTCAGTCTGAAAGAAACTACATTTGAGAAGCTTAAAATATAATTGATGCTCTCTTAGAAATCTCAACATTGTTGATAAATGCTCGACATGCTCTTCCTCTTTTTTACAATATACCAGTATATCATCAATGAACATAATAACGAACTTGTCTAGATAAGGACACTGCACACTATTCATCAAGCACATAAATGTAGCTGGAGCATTAGTCGAACCTAAAGGGACTACAACAAATTCATAATGCCCATACCTAGTCCCAATGGTTGCCTTGTGAATGTAATCCTATTTGATACATACCTGATGATATCCTGATCTCAAATTAATCTTTAAGAACATTGTTGCTCCCTTCATCTGATCAAACAAGTCATCAATCCTCAATAACATATACCTTTTCTTTATGGTCACTTTGTTCAACTGCCTGTAATTAATACATAGTCTGACAGTACCATCTTTCTTCTTTACAAACAATATTGGTGTTCCCCATGGTGATACACTTGGCCTAATATATCCCTTGCCTAGCATTTCCTTCAACTGCAACTTTAACTCTACCAACTCTAGTGTGCTCAACCTGTAAGGTGCCTTTGATGTTGGCACTACCCCTGGTACCAACTCATAGAAAATTCTACTTCCCTGTGAGTTGGAAACTATGGAATATTTGCAGGAAATACATCCTGAAACTGTTGTAGAACTGGGTACTTGCTCAAACCATTTGCATCCTCAACTTTCTTACCTTTGTCACTAGAAATATGCACTGCAAACAACGCACCCTTTACTACGACTGCACTTGGCCTGCATAGTTGTAACCATTCTTTCTGATGTTTCTTTCTTTGTACCCTGTAAGACCCTTGGTTCCCCATTGTCATCTAATAACTCAATGGATTTGTCATAACAATCCACTTTGGTCCTATGAAACTACAACTAGTCCATACCCAAAAGCATGTTATATCAACCCAACGAAAATACATTAAAATGTGTTGATGTAGGCATACCAATCAACTCAAATGCACAAGCTATTACCCAATGATGAACTCGCTTCTTTGTACCTGTATCCAACTGCACTAACCAAGATTTGGCATGCACTTATTTATTCAAATCACACTTATCCACCAGGTCAGGATTAACGCAACTATAATTAGATCCAGGTTCAATCAAAATAGAAACAAATTAATCGCAAACATTATCGTCCATCTGGATAATAGATGCTTGGTGATCTGCCTCTCGGTTATCCAAGGCTTCATAAATCCGAGGAACACTTTGTCCAACATCCCCCACTTTTTGTGCTTCCTGAGCACTGCAGATATGTGGTCTACCACCCTGATGCTGTGGATAATATCTCCTGCAATGATCTTTGTCACGAGTCCAACATTGTAAAGGCTTCCAGCCTGCGCCCTTATTCTGCTCCTCAAACTGAAATCCCTTCCCTTTGTCAGATGCATTTAACTTCTTGTGTGGTGTTGTCTTCTCTTTGCTGCCCATGTCCTGAGGCCTTGCTCGCTTCTTATCACATTTCCCTTTATTAATATTATTACCTTTCTAGCCCTAATTAGTCTCAAACATGTGCTTTAATTGCTCATAACAATGCTTTAGCTTCCGGATGGCCTCCGCCAATGATCTAGGATCATTAAACTCAATCTTATCTTTTAATGCTACTAGAAACCCATTGATGAATCTTTGAATCTTGGCCTTCTCTTCCTTGAGGTAAGGCACATACCTCAATAACGCCAGAAATCTACTAGTGTCCTCCTCATCGGTCATAGATCCCATATTTATCTCATAAAACTCTTTCGCCCTGTCATAATGGTATCTTTATGATAGATACTTCTTCCTAAATAGTCTCTCGAACTCACTCCAATTCAACTACTCTTCATAAACATCTCTGACACTCTTTACACCTTTCCATAAAATATTTTCTTTACCTTTAAGACTGAATGTAGTTATTCTAGCCTTCATGTTCACTGATTAATCATGCAACCTGGAGAACTTATTCATACCAAGGAACCATTCTTTTGCATCCAGTGACTTCTTCATTTCTCCATTAAATGTAGGTGGATTTTCTTTCTTCAACTCATCCGGCAAGTATCCCCTGTCACTCCTCCTGTAAGGATGATAGCGATGTCGATCATAATGGTTGTCAGAGCTAGAACTAGAATAGTACATGTGTCCATCACCTCTCTTATCCGGAGTATCCAAGAACCTACCATCTTTGATCATGTCATCGTTGTCTTAATTGTGCCCATTATGATACATACTGCCATAGGCCCCATTAGTCCTATCCTCCTGTCCATAGTTGATCCGAACCGGTCCCTGCCTTTGAAATTTTGAAAAACTCTGAAGAATTATTACATTGACTTATGCTTATTTCTCTTGTGTCTACATGATTTTGTCATTATCTGCTTTGCAACTCCTTATTTCTTCCTTCAAGCTCCTCAATGTGTTTAAGTCAGAAGAGTTCCCAACACCACGCTACTCATCTGATTCATAGGGAGAATCTATGTATTCTACCATCTTTCTAGACATCTTTGATCTCTTCTTCTTGCAAGGTATACCAAATCATAAACAAACCAGTGTACCTTAGTATAGTTTTGGGAGGATATCTCGTCTACAAGGCCGACCAGATTAGCACAATACATATATACACATAATTAGATCAACATATAAACATGTTTTCATCCATTATCCAGTTATCAATGCGTGACTATGCTGACCACAGACCATGACTTCATGCACAAAAACCATCATCCAGTCAATGTAATCATAACAACATATAAACATTGACACACATAACCAATGCACGATCAACATACACTCACAACAAATACATTCAACAACAACACCATCAACTTTCACATGGAGACACCACTGCAATCACGACCAACACCATGTATACGCAACAAGCACATATACCACAAGCACAAGGGCCTATATGCAACTGACATATACATACGACAACACATTCATCCAAGGAGAAAAGAAACCATACATCACCCAAGAAAAAAAAATGCTCTGATACCAGTCTATAACACCCTCCTCCCACATCTACCCAAGTAACCGGCCAACTAGATTAAATATGTGACAAAGAGTTACTATGATTTGATTCAACCTCCTAGGTGACCTTAAGGGAGTGGAACCGACAGAAACACATCAAACAAACCTTCAATGTCAGCAACAAAACTCGCAGGAGCCAACCCAACCACTCAAGTATCTAACCTATGGGTACCACTTAGATTTTAGACTATTTAGCCCATGGATGCTCCCTTGATATGGGCAAGGGTGCTTCTAGGAGGCTCTGGAAGCTCCAACATCATGGGCATGCATGCTTCTAGGGACTTTTTCCAACAGACCTGTGCCAGCGTCCCCGATATTTGAGCCACTTTTAAGGCCCAAAGCCCAAATCATTACCCATAATTCAATGACAAGTTTAGAAGTGAAATATAACAACGAAATAATGATGCACCAACTAGCACTGACTTAAATGGACCCCTACTAGCCATGACAAACATGTCACAAATATGTAGTCTACAAGTTTAAATAATAGATCTGAGCATAGGGGTCTCATACTTATCTGAGAATCATTAAGAAGCATTGTTGATACATCACATTAACTGCAATATAGTCTATTTAGGCATAGATACATTGTTCATTCAATTATGAAACAAAACATGATGAGATCCATACTTCATCACCATCATAAAACTCAGTCATAACCAACATATAAACAACATAAATGGCAGGCACATGACAGCCATATAAGCCATAGAATAACAAGAATATTTACCAATCAATACAAGAGGAAAAGAGCTCTTATTTCCATAAGAAAAATGTAACCAATGTTGGGACTTCCACATTCCACCCGACCATAGACATGGTTGAGCCAAATCTCTCTTCAGCTAGTCACCCCCATGCCATATTTCAAGCATGAATGTGGGATCTCATAAACCAAATCCATCAAAATCAAACCAGGGCTTCCAGAAGCCACACCACCTATCCCCTCAACCAGTGATTCCACCTCACGGTCCTACATCACCAACATCGCGGATTGGTCTCTACCCAATTTGTTCCAGGGCTCCAGAGTGTTTTTTCCAACCAGGGCTTCCAATACTAGTAACTCAACCCCAGTTGTTACGGGCTTCCAGAGCATTTGTCTAACCCAAGGTTTCTAGGAATAGTAACTCAACCCACCTAGGGATTCCAGAGTGTTTTTCCAACCAAGGCTTTCAGGACTAGTAACTCAACCCACAGTAGTCTATCGGGCTTTCAGAGCATTTTTCCAACCAAGGCTTCCAAGAACTGATAACTCAACCCACAACTAAAGGAACATGAGAACCAACCAGAAAACAAACAATGAAACTAAACACAAAACACCATGTCTATCCATGAAATGGAAAGGCGAGGAAAATCCACTATCAATCTAGGCAATCCTCCATGCCAATGACAAATCATAACCAATAAACCACATGCATACACCATGCATGCCAGAACTAGTGAGGAAAATTAATCCAGACTTGTGTAGGAATGCAATAAAATATAGAAATAAACATAAACGCAGAGATTCAACATGAATAACACTTCATTTCATTAATATCAAACACTGATAAATTCTTACATACATAATGGAAAATAAACTAGCTCGGGCGATGGTAGCTTATCTTTAAGAAGAGATGTGGCGGCTACATGCCTCTAAACTGTGTTACAATGAGGCTCAAGGGGATTTTTATTATTGAAAAACATGGGAAAACCCTAAACAACCAAAACCCTAACCCAAGAAATGGGACTCCAAGAGTTTGTGGGCCCCATTGGGGTTAGTTGGGCAGTGAACTTCCCGGGGTCGTAACTTGGTCATATTATCTCTGTTTGGCGCATACGATATATCGTCAGAAATATCTTTCTCATTACTACATATTTCACTGCAGGCCCTTGCCCATGGCTATGGGCCTATTGCGAACCTCAAAAAAACGGCGTTTAGGGGGTCAAAACTGCTCCAAAATTTTAGGATCCAAAAAAACTGCTAAAAATAGTAAATGCTACTATAAATAAGGAAACTGGTGAAACCGACTGGAGGTCTAGGTGGAATAGGTGGGTGGCCACCAATATCCACTTGAATCAAAAACATACATGCAACTCCGTACCTGCAATCAAAACCCATTGTAGTTATTGAACCCAATGTCCTCTTGCGCTTTCCTACTCTTCCTTTGCCTTCTTACTCCAAATCACCAAGTATGCCACACCCTCCAAGAGTGCTCCAAGAAAAATCTAAGTATCTAAGAGTACGAGAGAGAGAGAGAGAGAATAATGAGAGCTCCAAAACTGCACTGAACAAAATCCATGAACTAATCCTCATAAGCCTTTTTATTAATAAGGCCTTTATTTTCTTCATTTTCCTCCTCACATTCAAATTGTGACCTTTCACCTCCATTTTCTCCTAATTTCCATTATTTTCATAAATAAATGCCCATAAATGCCACTTTTCCTTTCCAAATCTTTAGCCATTGCCTTTACCAATTTCCATAGCCATAATAAGCCTTATGAACACCTACATTAGGATGTTTTTCCCAACATTCATCTTGAAATACGTGTCTCATGACCTTGGTTATTATTTTTCCATTTTTAACTTTTATTACATGAAATTTTCACTAGGGCTGTTACAAATTGCGTAGTTCCATGTGACAGTGATTGCACAGTTCCCAGTGTCAATGTAAGGGAATTCTCTGTATATAGTGATTGCATGGTTCTTTTTTTACAATGAGAGTTTACTTCTTTAAGTCAATACTATCACACCTATTAGTGGCAATCAATTCACTTTTGACTCCTAGTTTCCCAGCATGCACTAAGCACCCTCACAAATCCTAACCCTAACTACATGTCAGCTCTCCTTATATAAATAGTCTATCCCATAACTCATCTCACATTCAACTTTCTCTTTTGATCTCTGCACACTTTTCAAGCATAAGGAACATTCTCTCACTCATGGTTGCAAGTGTGCCATCATTTGGGTGAGTTTCTCAACTCTCGCGTTTGCTTTTGAATCTGTTGTTTTCACTTGCTCTTTCTTTTTCAAGTGTTGCTTTTTCTTGCTTTCATTCTTGCATGTGTCTCTTGTGTTTTCTTTTGTTTTTGCATGTGTCGCTTTCACTCTTGCATGTGTCACTTTTGGCTACTTTCACATATACAAAGAGCACCTTGGAAAACCTTTCAGAGGCATCTCCAACACACTCTCTTGCCCTAGTTTACATTATATACCATAAGAACATGTGGTGGACATTTTCCCATAGCATAGTGCATATTTTGATTGTAGTCGACACTTGTGTTGTAAAGGCTCACATCCTAACTGTCACATTTGGAGATAAGTGTTGTTTTATTATCACTTCAATGTATGAATGTGTGTTTTGGGTATTTTTCATATCTTTGACATTTGTTTGATTGTGAATGTGAGTGTGATCATGTTTGGGGCATGTTTATATGCTCTTACTCTCTCATTGTCTCACTGACCTAACACTTAGTCAATTTTGGGATTCTTCCTTGTCCTCACATCATGCACAAGTTATGAACACCTTTAAACTTTAGTCAAGTGTCACTCATGGTTGCAAGTGTGTCATCATTTGGGCGAGTTTCTCAACTCTCACTTTTGATTTTGAATCTGTTGTTTTCACTTGCTCTTTCTTTTTCAAGTGTCGCTCTTTCTTGCTTTCATTCTTGCGTGTGTCTCTTGTGTTTTATTTTGTTTTCGCATGTGTCGCTTTCACTCTTGCATGTGTCACTTTTGGCTACTTTCACATATAAAAAGAGCACCTTGGCAAACCTTTCAGAGGCATCTCCAACACACTCTCTTGCACTAGTTTACGTTATATATCATAAGAACATGTGGTGGACATTATCCCATAGCATAGTGCATATTTTGATTGCATTCGACACTTGTGTTGTAAAGGCTTACATCCTAACTGTCGCATTTGGAGATAACTGTCGTTTTATTATCGCTTCAATGTATGAATGTTGGTTTTGGGTATTTTTCATATCCTTGACATGTGTTTGATTGTGAATGTGAGTGTGATCATGTTTGGGGCATGTTCATATGCTCTTAATGTTGAAAATGGCAACAAGAAACAGTGAAGGAGGCCTCCTGAAACATCTTTCCTGATCCTAGTTGGAAAGTGATCACCTAAACTAGGTGGGGACCACACATGTGATTTTTGTCGAAAAAATCTATTTTTAGACTATGTCTATTTTTAGACATATGGAGCATGGTCCAGGGGTTGCAGTATGTTATTCTTGGAGTATAGGTCATGTTGGTAAAAATAGATGGACCTCTATTTTTAGACATTTAGGTCGAAGTCTATTTTTAGACTGCCTATCCTAAAAATAGGGAAGTCAAATATTATTTACCCTTAATAATATTTGGACTCTAAACTTCAGTTTACTCTCTTGGAGCACTTCAGTTTGACCCCCGGAGGTGGGGCATGCAGCTGCCAGAAGAAAATACGCTTTTCCTATGGGTTAGTTGAGCTAATGCATGGTTGACTTCAGTTAGAGCTCAAGTGGCGGAGTTCGGTGGAGTTGATGCGACAGTTAATGGAGGTGGTGTTCTGGTTAACTAGTTGAACTAGTTGTATTTAGTTTAACTGGCTAATACACTAGAGATGAGTTGTGTGAATTAAATATTATTTAATTCACTAATTATTAACTCATTATTCAACTAAAGAACACATCGGTTTAACTCAGAGCATGGACAGTTCAGTGGCGACAAGTGAAAGAGGTAGATGAAAGGGTTTAGTTAGCTATCAGTTGTGCATGAGATTTGCACCACACTTGGAGGTAATTACCAATGAAAATTGCGCGAGTGAGATTGAACCAAGCTAGTTTTTGTGTAGCTTTGGGAGATAGTACTGAGTACTTGTGAGGAGTAGTGTGCTATGTATTGCTGCATGTTCTCTCCATTTATAATATACTATAGCTAGGGGTTTTCAGCTATAAGCTTTCCCCATACATACTGTGTTAATGTGTGTGATGATTTGATGTGCTATCGCTTCTATTCTTTCCGCATGTGCCAATTAATTGTAGAAGAGATTATGTGTTATGCATGCAATTCAAAATTCATGTGTGATCGGGTTAATCTCCATTGAATAAGTGATTTATTCAGCAAATTTCTACACTTAATCTCTCATTATCTCACGAATCTAACACTTAGTCAATTTTGGGATTCTTCCTTGTCCTCACATCATGCGCAAGTTATGAACACCTTTAAACTTTAGTCAAGTGATGAGTGCATTGCGCACTTTCAAGCCTCGGTCATGAACCTCTTGCTGCTAACACTTTCCCTATATGCCCATCTTGAGGACAACTCCCTTCACATTGTGCATTGTGCATCCTTAGAGCACAGACACTCAACCCTTGTTGCTTACACTATCCCATTGCATAAATATTTTATCAATTGTCCCTTGTGTTGTGCATTGAGTACTCCTAGTTGACTATGAGGTATCCTTTAGTCCCTTGCAATGGAAAATTGTGCAATACCAAGGCCTCCCTTCATTTCTCATTAATAATTCTTAGGGAATAGTGATCCATTTTATTGCTAATTACACTTTCCCTCTGTGCAATCCCTTAATTAGCCTTGCCTTCATTGCATATTGTGTAGTCCTAGTGGATAGTAGGGTCCCCTTGTGCAATTCCTAGATCCTGTCGTAGTCACAATGCCCAAACTTGTCACCCTTGTCTCCTGGACTTTCCCACTACGCAAAGCCTTACCTCTCTTTCTTTCCATTGTGCAATGTACACTTCCATTTCCTAGGCCTCCATCCCTTACCTCCTAAATCTGTAATTTTCACCCAAGAAAGCCCCTCTCTCAGTCTTTGTGTATTGTCCCATCATAATCAACACCTCTCGTGAGCAAACAAAGATAGAAAAACTTATTTTGGACACCGATGTTGTCTTTTCATGAGTGAAATTAATTTGCAGGTGTTATCATTCTATCATAGCAAGATTATGCTCAAGGAGGTCAACAAGAAGAGGTTCTAAATATTACACTTGTTGAGATAAGACACTAAGATGTTATCATGCAAGAGTAAAGGAATCTTCGATCACGACAGAGAGAGATGGAAACTCATGTTGACTTAGAAATTTCCAGATCTAAAATGGGTGGCTAACTTGTAATGCTATGCAAGTACCTCCCACTCAATTAAACAAATTAAGATCTTGCTTATACTTGACTGTGCATAATTGAATTCTTGATTCAGGTGTATTTGTTTTTAAATTGTTTTAATTCTTTAAGTGTGAGGATTTAAACATTTGTTTTTTCTGATAATAAGCATGTAAAGCAAGCATAAAGTGCAGCAATTACTCATCAACACATGACGGAAAATTTAA
This sequence comes from Pinus albicaulis, assembly GCA_034641835.2. Lineage (NCBI taxonomy): Eukaryota > Viridiplantae > Streptophyta > Pinopsida > Pinales > Pinaceae > Pinus > Pinus albicaulis. The sequence goes on from CM076573.1 coordinate 695,469,797, forward strand.
TAAAGGAGTTCACCCGAATATCGTGGGCTACGTCTCCTTGAGCTTTTGTCAATTGACTTGGCTCTTTGGGATTATGATGGAAAAATTATTTTACAAGTATCCTACTCAACTCTAAAGGTTATTTTAACTAAACCAATGGGTTTAGAATACCATCATACCCCTAGAATGGCTACTATCTCTCTGGAAATGGATCTCGGCTCCCGTAGACTTGACCTCTTTTGTCGGCGCCCTTAAGCTTCTCTAAGTTTCTCTATGGCACTAACTCCTTAATAAATCCTTTTCTATCCCTGAAAAATTTTCTACTGTCTCCATCATATATCATTCACCCAAAATATATTGTTAATTTTCTCCAAATGAGCTATGGCTCCCCAATCTAGGCCTCAAACTGTTGTTGGCCCTAGGTTGCCCGAAACTTCCATGTGGCTTATTTGGATCTAGAATTCTCCAAATGGCTCTTAAAATCCTTCCATTGGATTCATAATGTCCAAAATAGTTAGAATAGACTATTCACTTGCTCAAAAAGGCCTCTGGTTATGCCTCCAACACCTAGTGGCACCCTGTGGCTCTAGGCACACTGAAAATTTTTATGAATCATCTCGGCCTTCAGAATTCTTAAAAATATTTTGAAAATCCTTCCATTGGATTCAAAAGGTTCAAAATAATCATAATAGACTATTGGTTTTCTGATAATGGTTACTGGCTGCTCTGGATAGGCCTCATTCTCCTGTTGGCCCCTACTAGCCCTTGGAACTTCTCTGAAGCATCCTAACCTTCAGAAGTCCTCTGTTGGCTCTGAAAACCTCACCAATGGTTCTAGAATGTCTTAAGCATCAAAAAATGACTATTTGTTTCCTGATAATGGCCTTTAGCTGCCCTGGCTAGGTCTCATTCTGTTGTTGGCCCCTGGTGGCTCTAGTGGCCCTTGTAACTTCTCTAAAGAAAAATCATGCTCAGAAGTCCTCTGATGGCTCTATAACCCTCACCAATGAGTTTGTAATTTTCAAGAAATTCTAAAATGACTATTCACACTCTCAGAATGGTTGAGTAATGCTCAAGATAGAGCATAATCAAATTTTCTTAATAACCCCTAGGAAAACTCCACTAATTGTGGAGGACTTCAGTTTAGTTGCAGTCAAATTAGCAACTTCCACACAAAAATTGGCGTTGGCTAAAAGTCCGCCGAAATAGCCGTTAGTAATAAACTTTACAGTTTTTGGTTGGGCACATGCATCCCCAAAATCCGCGATTAGTTCATGGTGGAGCGGAACTCCACTTAAACTGTGGGTTATAGCCTTGAAACCAGAGTTTGAAGCGCGGGTTAACGAAACCGTCACCTAACTAACCACGCAGGGTTTGTGGTCATGTGACATACCATTCGGAAACGGTTGTGGTTGGGAGGAAGTCCATTGACCTTTGGCTATAACATTGTTTCAATACACCATGTGAACACGCTAATGGGGACCGCTGGCGGGTTGGGACCGTCGGCGGTCCCCAACCCATAATGCGAATTGCCACAAACCATAAATGAAACCCGAAGCCTATAGTTGATAAGAAACATGTGTGGCTCGAGCGGTAAATCGTGGGTGTTCTCTGCCGGAGGTCACGGGGTCGACTTCTGCGGACCCAAACCAAAAATGTTAATGCACAGTTCAAGGGCCACGTGGTGGCCTCAAGGCTGGCCACTTGGCGCCTTCCTATTGGCCCTCCATAAACAACATAGCCAACTGTCCAATAATAATCTAACACTTGTCAACATCCAATTATCCCAGAAGGAATATTTTAGGGAATATTCCCTGGAATATTGATTTTGCTGACTGTACAAATGCCCAGTCAACCTTGGTCAATTGTCAAAATTTGTTGTTTACTGGACTTTTCAAAATGCGATAACTTCTTCATACGGTGTCGGTTTTTCGAATCGTTCACAGCGCCGGAATCAAGAAGACAAGATCTATTCGGTCGCTTAGGTTCAACACACTTTCGAACACTTTGAAATTTGAGCTATCATTTAGGTCCTGATCCAAATTTGATCATTCTAATACTTATCTTGACCTTTTGGAAAGTGAAGATGAAGCACATCTGAGATCATCCATGAAGATTATAAGACATAACAACAAAGAGAAGAACTTGGCATCAATACACTATAATGAAGCATCATATCGTAGTCGCCAAATTTTATCTCTTCAAACTGTCAACATAAGAGTGTTGTTTTGTCTCATGTAATTTGCCACATTATTGGTGAAATGTAATTATGTAATTTCAAAAATTGGAAAATGTAAAATGTTTGGAAACCCAAGGGACACACATGGAATTTAAAGAGTCACTAGGAAGTCCAAGAGTCATGTAGGAGCTCAAAATTTATATGGGAGCTCAAGAGTCATGAGGGAGGTCAAGAGTCACATGGGAGGTGAAAGGTTGCCTCATTTGTTATAAATAAACCCTCGTAGCTCAAGAAAATGTGTTTTTGACCTTGGATTATCTTGCTTGGAATAGGAGAGAAGATCATTCTTTGGAGGAGAAAATGGCGGCTTATTGTTCCACTATTAGGGCCACTGTTGCATCAATGTAATTGTATACTTGGAACTTTCACTTAATATCTTGAAGCTCTCAGAGTCGACACATATTCAAGCATCTATCTTGGATGTTGTAAGACTATTATTTTAATGTTTGTGGTACATGTTTGTGTGCATACATACTAAATAAATGAACTATTTCATTGGCTTTGGTATATATCTTGTTGAATGCTCGTTGTTACTTTCTTTCATGATCATTGTTACGTTGCGAACTATTTTGCAGGTTAATTATGTCTTTATTAGGATAGTACTGTTATCACAAAGTTATGTGCATACTCCCTTGTGTTGATAATTGCAGCCAAGGCAAATCTTTAGGATCAATATATTGGTGGTCGAGCAAAATTATCAGGTGTGGCTCCTATCCAAAATGGGGTGAGGTATGGTTGGGACTTCATACCAGGGAGACCCATGTGATGGTGGACTTCTAACACTGTCAACAGAAAGTCAAAACAATATTACAACAGCAAAGGGGATGCCATTTTTTGGGTTGAAATCCATATTCCATTTGTTAAATTACATACCTCTTAATCCCATGAAATATGGGCCACTTCAAAATATTAGATCACATTATTCCTTGAATTTGAAGAGAAAATAAAATAAATTGCATCCACAAAAGTATTTTGAGACTTTCCTCATGAGGGTGCATCACTCCTTGTGCAACCAATGTCCATGGCCTTCGGAGAGGGCTAAGGCCCATGAATTGCCCAATAAGACCTTGCAAGGCAAATTTCAAAGAAACACTATGAGAGAAAAATATCTAACAAGTATTTTGGGAACATTGTCTAATTATTTTATGAACCTTGATGACTGAGCTTTGGAACAACTGGTCAGAGAATAAATGAGGGTGAAAAAGGCTTGAACCTCAAGAAAGGGTGATTGACCTTGTCTACTACTCCCTAAGCGAAATCAAAGCTCTAAATCTATAGTTTTATGGCCCATATCACATGTATGAATAATTGTTGGGAGGAATGATTAATCTCTCAAACAATACTATAGAATGTTAATATTAGTTTACCAATATATAATTATAGAGTTTGATAGTATTATTTCTATGATTTTTTTGAAAGAAAGCTTTGGTATTAATTATTCATGGTCTTGAAAGTGTAATCCTTTGTTTGGGTATTAAGTGGGAACTTCTAGAGTGTTTTTTTCTCGTCAAAGGTTAGTAGTCGGAAAATATCCATTATAAAGCTCCAATCTTAATATTTGTTATTATCTACGATGTAAGTCTTAATTTTTTTTTATCATTTTACAATGTTAGGCCTAGTTGTAGGAATAACATTGGTGGTGGTGACATCCTATTATACTTTAAGAAGAAGGATTTGGTAAAGAACATAGAATAAGCCAAAAAAAAAACACTTTTCTTAACCAATGGCAAGTCCTTCTGAATCATTGCTTTGCCCAAAGAGGTTAGAGAAGGCCATAAGGGGCTTATCCAATAAGGAATATTAATGGAACATGGGTGCATTCACAATGTAGAGAAAGTGAGACATATAATCAAAATCAATCACAAGATGAATCAGAGGTATTATCTTCTTTTAGTTATAGTGTTGTTTACAAGGTCTACAAAAGACAAATCAATATGTATTTGTAAATTTCCTCTTCTTAATGTCAAAATACCATATAAACACTAATATTTTATAAAATTATATACATTTATCATTTTATAATTAGAAAATTATGAATTTTAATAAATATTTCTCTATCACAGTGCTCTAAAATTTATCACAAGATAACTTAAATATGCCCTTTATTCGTAGTTAAATTTCTTCTTGTTAATGTGAAAATACCATAAAAATATTTAATATAAATAATAATATTTTAGAAAATTATATATACTTATTATTTTATAATTAGAGAATCATGAATTTTAATTTATGAAGGCTTTTTATTTCAATTTAAGGTGAATGAGGATTTGTTGACTTTTTTTTTTTCCTTTAATTAAGCACCTAGATTGATTCTCAAGGGAATATGCTCAACATGTGCTTAGTCTTAATGCTTATTAACAACTGATTTTCCTAGCTCACCAATTTTCTAAGGATTTGAGATTATTCCAAGTCTAATGAGTTCTTCCATGATAAATTCAGAGTTATTATTTATAACATTCATTTATATATAAGCAAGTTTTATTTAACAAAATGGTCCTTTACTTTTAATAAATTTAAAAAATTAGATCCCCACCCACCAATTTTCTAAGGATTTGAGATTATTCCAATTTTGATAAGTTCCTTCATTATAAGTTCCTCATTATTATTTATAACATTCATTTATATATAAGAAAATTGTATTTAGCAAAATGATCCATTTTACAATAAGATGTGTAATTATTTTTTCTCTAAAGTTAAGGTTGACCCATAACCTTTTTGTACATAGTTAATGAAGTAAATATGTACATTATTAAAACATTCTTCATGTTACAATAGGTTTTTTTAATTATATTTATAAAGCATTTAGCTATATCAACCACATTAATATTTTTAATGTAATTATACTAGTAAATATTTCTATATCACACTACATTTACTCAAATTTATCATGAAATAACTTAAAAATAAATCGTCAAAATCATTGCAAAGAGCATAGGATTTCGTAGAGACGTCCTCAACAAAACAAATGTAGAGTGGGATTGTCACCATGTGAGAGAATAACGCATTGTAGACATTCACCTTAATTAACATAAATTGAGTACAAATGAAAAGTTGGTCATAAAAGTCCTGGAAATTTGCTAAAACGAAAATATGTAATTTATAGGGCTCCTGATTTGTACATGAATTCCATAATTTTAAAGAGAATGAAAATGATAGTCGTCTAAGTAAGGGGAAGCTTGTGAAGTAGATCCAAAGGTAGGGGAATCGTGTGAGGTTTATACAGAAGTCTTCATTTCCATTACGAGGCTGATACAAAAGTCTTCGTTTCCATTTTTAAAGAGTGTGAAAAATATTTAAAGCTTATATTTTTATATAAAAAAAATTTATATGTTATTTTTTTATAATTTATTAATTTAAAATGAAATTTATTTGAAAATATTTTACATGTTATTTTTAATCATAAATCTTCTGGGAAATCATATAAGGAATTTTTGGAACCGACGGTTTCGAACTACCAATTGTAATTCTTAATTTAAAATGGTATTTATTTGAAATTTTATAGTAAGAAGTTATTATAATTACAAATATTTTTTAATATGTTATTTTTTTATAATTTATTAATTTATAATGATATTTATTTAAAATTTTGTAGTAAGAAATTATTATAGTTAAAAATATTTTATATGTTATTTTTTTATAATTTATTGATTTAAAATGATATTATTTAAACTTTTAATAGTAATACATTATTTTATTAGTAATTTTCAAATAATTTGTTAAATATTTTAATTAGTATTTTTTTTTAAATGTTAGACAAATTGAAAATACAATTTTATTAAAAGAAATAGTTATAAAATTTTGAATTTATTTTTTTGAATTATTTTAATCAACTACTAAGTAACTTTTCAAAATTTTTAATAAATTTAAATATAGTGTATTTTTAAAAGATTTTTTTTCTTTTATTTTTAAAAATAAATTTATATTTAACTAAATATTACAAAGATGAAATATCCATAAAATTCTTTTTATGAGACCATATATGTTCTTAAAACTTGTTTCATAAAAACATAGGATTCCTTGTTGGCATTCAAGCCTTGTCTGTGCGCAACAGCATATCTAGCAGAGGCTAGCAGTCATGGCTGCAGGAGGGGGTTTCGAACCCCTTCCTCCACCTCTTGAAGTCTCAACGTTCAAAAAATTAATAGCAAGAGGCAGCAAACACCCCCTCCCTGACTCGCAATAGAAGTTTGTTAAAAACTGGACAACATTCCTACTGTGGAGCTCCCAGTCGAGGAAACCTACAGGTCAGTGTTGAATGTCACTAAAAGAGGAATCATAGGGCATTTTACTGGTCTCTGGCCATCTCCGAAAGCTGTAGAGGATTGGGTGTAGAGAAACTGGACACCTCTGGTCTCGGAAGGCATCAAAAGCCACTTCGTTGGAAAAGGATTCTTCGTTTTTATGTTTGTGAATGCGGAAGATAAAAGCCTCATATTCAAAAATGGGCCATACTTAATGGGGCCTCAAGTGTTATATTTAAACAAATGGACGCCCGATTTAAACCCTGCCCAAGATGTGCCTTCAGCTGTCCCAGTGTGGGTGCGCCTCCCCCACCTCCCTCTGCACTGCTGGAACCAAAATTCTCTCCAAACCATCGGAAAATCCCTTGGAAGATATATCGATCAAGCAAGAAGAAAAGACCAATACTCCTGTGCACGCATTTGCGTTGAGGTAGACCTGGAAGTAGGGTTTCTAGAAGCCATAAAACTAACAGTAGCAGATTGGACCCATATCCAGGAGTTGGATTACGAACAACTCCCATTCAAATGCAGGCATTGTCATGGCTACAACCATTTTTCTAGGCATTTCAAAGAGAAGGCTGAAGAAGAAAGTGAGAACTCGAAAGTGGAGCTATGACCATAGTAAAGAAAGCAGCCCAGTCAAAACCCAGAGGAAAAGGGGCAACAAAAGGGAGCAAAGACCTAACAGCAGGGCAGGCACTCGGGGTAGGGAGGTCCACCCTCTGATCGGCAACAACCAATCCTATTGAAGAGGATAATATCTCAACAGACCCACCGGAAACAATCATGAACAGCAAGGAACAAGCCATTTTCCCCGCCATAGAAAAAGAAAAAGAAGAAGAAATCCTCCCTGGAGCTACCCTTGGCATCTCCTCCTCTCTATCATATGCAGATATAACCATAAATAAGTCAACGGTCTCCCCCTGCTCCTCGGAGGATGAGACCATTGAGAGGCCCTTAAAAAGAGTCAGAAGAGAATCCCATAAAGAAGCAAGGGAGGAAGAGGTAGAAAGGCAAAAAACACAAGGAAGCCAGCCCACAATCGAGATGTCCATTGGGAGGAACACCAGAACAAGGCCTCCCAAGGGAGGAGCTCCAAACCCCTCTAGCAGTAAATAATGCATTTAGTCTCTTGGAATTGTATAGGCTTGGGTAACCCATCAAAAGCTGAAGCCATCAAAGATCTACTGAAAATGGAACCCTCAGAAATCATCTTGCTCCAAGAGACTAAAATTGAAGGGGACACCCTCCTCGACATCAGCAAGAAGAAATGGCAGAAGAATGTAGGAAAGGCAGTAAGCCCAAGGGGCTCCTCAGGAGGAATTGCAACCCTATGGAAGGAGGATCAATTTCAGTTAGAAAAATACTTTGAGACCCAACACTGAATATTTACCGAGCTAAGGCATTGCACAAGTAATTTAACCTTTTCACTTTTCAATCTTTACGTTCCTGTACTTTATGCTAAGAAGAGAGAATGTTGGCAATCTCTTTCTGCCTTTTTAGATTTCCATTCTCCCAAGAATATCATCATAGCTGGAGATTTAAACATAGTGCTGGATTCAAAAGAAAAGAGAGGAAGAAGCATTAGCCGAGACCAAATGCTCCCTTTGGTCAAAAACCTTGTTCATCAATGGGACCTCATGGATTTCAAACCTAGGAGAGGTCTCTACACATGGTCCAATAACAGAGTTGGGGAGGAACATATTTATGCCAGACTAGACATGTTCCTTGTCCAGAGTTCATTGTTGTTGGAAAAGAGAGTCATCTCCTCCAAAATCCTCCCCGAGCTGACCTAAGACCATAAGCCTATTCTTCTACAGTTGAAAGAGGAAGAAAAATTGGGACCGATTCCTTTTAGGTTCAGTCCTCTTTGGAGTGATAGATAAGGGTTCAAAGACACTATTCGCATGGCATGGTCCACTTCATTCACTAGTTCCCCAAGCTATGTATGGGAGCAGAAGTTAAAGGCCACAAGCAATATTTTAAAGAATGGATAAAAAATCCAACTAACACCCCAAACAGTCAGAGAAAGGAAGCAGTCCAGCTGTTGGAGGACCTACAAATGGAATTGGAAATAAAAGGCATCACCTCTGTGGAGCTTGCAAGGGAACAAACAGCCCAAACCCACTCCTACCGCTCCTTCCGTATTGAAGAGGAATACTGGAGAATTAAGTTTCACAACCTATGGTTGAAATCAGGAGATAAAAACACTTCCTATTTCCACCATCAATTCAGAGCCCACCTCTCCCACAATCATATTTTGAGAATTACAACCACTGATGGGGTGGTCTACAAATATTTTAACAAATCAAAGTTGTTGTTGTCTCTCACTTCCAGAACCTTTACAGTAAAGGGTGTGATGGTAGCAAAGATGACATTCTAGACTTCCTCTCCCACATCCCCTCTCTATTTAATAGAGAGGGCAACTTATCCCTCATAAAGCCCTTCACCGATGATGAAATATGAAACGTTATATCGTCTATGGAACCAGACAAGGCTCCCAGACCTGACGTGTTCTCAATCCATTTATATAGGATATGTTGGGACATCATCAAAGTGGAATTGTTGAGAATGCTCAAAGGGTTTATGGAAAAAGCCAAGGCGGGGGGAGGCACTAACTCCACCTTCCTAGCTCTAATTCCGAAAGAAGTGAATCCTGGCTCCTTTGGCATTTTCAAGCCTATCTCACTCTGTAATGCCTCGTACAAAATCATAGCCAAGCTCCTCACCAACAAAATCAAACCGCTCTTCATAAATCTCATCTCCATCTCTCCAGGAGGGTTTGTCAAAGGCAAACACATTATAGACAATGTCATCAAGGTGCAAGAAGTTATGCATTCAAGAAACCAAAGAAAGGAGAAAGGAATGTTAATTAAACTGGACATGGAAAACGCATTCGACAGGGTCAACATGTCCTTCCTCTACAGGGTCCTCCTCTCCTTTGGGTTCTCCCTTGATTTTGTCAACCTTATCAAAGCATGTACAGACAAACCATCGATTTCTCCACTCGTCAATGGACGACCAACCAGTTACTTCCAAGCCAAGAGGGGACTAAGGCAAGGCTGCCCTCTCTCCCCTTTCCTGTATATCCTAATGGCAGACTCTCTAAGCAGGATGCTATCAATAGATAAATCTACAGGGTCTGCTCCTGGTCTAAGGATCGCCAATGGGCTGGAGCCCATCAACCATGCATTTTTCGCTGATGATTCACTCTTGTTGGGAGGAGTCACCTCCAAGACCACTAACTCATTTAAAGCTACACTTCAAAGATTTTGCAGTGTCTTTGGTGCTCTAATAAATGACAACAAGAGTGTTGTGTATGGATGGAATGCAGAGGAGCACGAAATTCAGAGAATCGCGCAAATTATGGGCTTTGCAGGCTATGCTCGCTGGGACAAAATCAAATACCTGGGGCTGCCTATAACACTCGGAATCAACAATAGATCTTTGTGGGTAGATGTAATCATCAAAATCAAAGCTAAAATTGAATTATGGGGAGGCCATTGGCTCACGAATGGTGGAAAGCTAATCCTCATAAAATCTATGATCTCCGCCTTACCCATATACCAATCCTCATTCATGTTGGCACCCAAGTCCATCACTGACTAGATCTCCAAACTTATCTGCGATTTTCTATGGCAAGGTGGCAAAGGAAACTAGAGGAAATATCACCTGGTTAATTGGGACATAGCGAAAGGATGAATTAATGAAGGTGGCCTGCAAATCAGAGACCCTGCCCACGCCAACATGTCACTTGGCTGTAAGATCCTGTGGAAACTTCACGCTGAGCCTAACCACCCGATAAGTCAGATCTTGAGAATTAAATGTGTAAAAGGCGCATCCCTCAGGAAATTGCAGGAAGACAGCAACAAGAAAAATTTGTTGATATGGAACCTCTGCAGGAGAAGAATTGAATTCTTCCAAAAACATCTATATTGCATCCCTGGAAATGGCAAGAAATTCAAGCTATGGAAAGACGGCATAATGGGTCATTCGCCCCTCTCCATCTCTGAAGCACTTAATGAGATCCGGGATTGGCTGTCACATCATGGTATTTGTAAATTAGAAGACATTTATGAGTGGGATGAGATTGATAACTGGAAATCTTGGGCCTTCCCTAGAACTCCGGAGAACCTGCAACAGCAACAAAATAAACTCATAGCAGAGTTAAGAGATGTTTCCCCGGTCCATAAGATAACTACTGATTCTTGGGGCTGGGGTACTTATGGAACTTACACAGCTGCGCAGGGCTTTCTTCTTCTTCAATCACAAAAAAAGATGATTCATCCGGCAAGCTTTTGGAGACTGGTTTGGGATCCTATGGGCCTCCCCGAAATTTATTTTTTCTTTTGGTTCCTTATGCATAAGAAGATATTGACTGGGAAAAATCTTTTAAAAAGAAGCATAACAGGCACTCATAGGTGCACTCTCTACAGGACTTCTCTTGAAACCTCGGATCATCTATTTTTGGACTGCTCCTTCGCTAAAGAAGTGTGGAACTTCACCCTTCATGGACTCAACGTCACAGCTCCTTCTCAAATCTCAGTGGTGGACTTATTTTCGACATGGAAGGAGCGCTACCCTCAGCACATCTCCAGCAAGGCTCTTTGGTTTCGTGTTTGGCACACCATCCCCAAGTATGTTTGTTAGAAAATCTGGCTAGCCAGAAATGAACATATCTTCAAAAACTCATCTTGGACTCCCCAATCGGTTGCTTCCAAAGCCAAAGCCCTTCTCTTTGAATCCATGAGCAACCAATCTCATAAATCTGAAATCTCTCTCCTCCCAAAAGAAAAGAAATGGATGGGGATTTTTGTTTTTCGAGACAAATATCAAACCGCAGCTAGACCCCAAGCCAACCCAGGATGGCGTTTAAGGGACTCAGATGAAATATTTCAAGTTTGGTGGAGGAAGCAGGGTAAAGCAATGATCTTCTTTGATGGAGCCTCCAAAGGAAATCCCAGGACAGCAGGAGATGGAGGTGTGCTCTACTCTCTGGACGGTACAAGAAAAGACAGTTTTAGTTGGGGCCTTGGGCAGCGAATAAACAACCAAGCAGAAATTATTGGCTTGTTAAAATCTTGCCAAATTGCACGAGAGAAAGGCATCAAAGACTTCCAAGCCTTTGGAGATTCTGAAATCTTGATAAAAAAGTTACATTCGAAAGATCAATTCAAAGATGCAGTCTTAAACAAGGTCCTCCAAACACTGAAGTTCATCTTGCTTGATTTCTCCTCTTTCCAATTCTTTCACATCCTCGAAAGCTCAAACAAAGAAGCTGATCACAATGCAAACAAAGGTTGCCTTCTCTCGCAAGGTGATCTTAGCATAAATGATGGAAACCCTTCACAAATCTGCATACCTTGAGATGATGATCATCATGTAACGGGAAGCTGGATAGTTCTCTTGTATCAGTGGTTGATTTGGCCTCGACCCAACCAAATTTATAATAAATAAAAAATAATTGTTTCAGTTAAAAAAAAAACGTGTTTCATATAGAAACATACAAATTGTTGCACTATGATGTAAACTTGCCTTTTAAGGATGTGATTTGTTAATTTTGACTTACCATTTCCTCCTTTTATTGTTAATCTCAAAAATGAAATGATAATTATGATTGTAATTGAAAGAGACAAAAAAAAAAGAGGCAAAACATAATGTAGTGGACCATGGAATAACCACAAGATAAAAGCATAAAGCTAAAGATTTACGAGTCCACCACCCTGCAAAATACAATGTAATATTGTTATGTAAGTCAAACCCAAAATTTCTTAGTAATTATGTTGAGTTGAGCTTAATGAAAATCAACTACCATAAATGAAAATTTAAGGCACCATATAAAATGGAAATTTATTTAAATTTTTATAACAAGAAATTATTTTGATGGTAATAAAGTTCATTTTTCATAAAATTTGTTAAATATTTTAATTAAAAGGACTATTTTTAAAAATAATGTTAGACAAATATAAAATACAAATTTATGATTTCTTTTAAATTGTTATAAAATTTTGAATTTATTTTTTGAACTATTTTAACTAAACACCAAGCAAATTTTCAAAACTTCAATAAAATTTTAAATATAATTTGTATCCGTGAAATATATATTTTTCATTATTTTTTTAAAATAAACTCAAATTTAGCCATATACTACAAAGTGAAATATCCATAATATTCAGGTTATGGGACCACATATGTTCTTGAAACATGTTTCGTGGAGAAACATACAAAATTTTGCACTATGATGCAAACTTGCATTTTATGTATGTGACTATTTAGTTCCCCTCTACCATTTCCTTCATGTATTGTTGACGTCAAACATGGAATGATTGTCAAACATGGAATGATCATTATGGCTAGAAATGGAAGGAAAAGAAATGCAAAACATAATGTATTGAACTATGAAATAACAATAATATAGATTCAATCATAAACCAATATATTTTATGAGTCTATCACCTTGTGCAATATAATGTAATATTGTTATTTAGGCCAAATCCAAAATTTTCTAATCATTACATTGAGTTGAGCTAAAGAAATCAATTACCCCAAATGAAAAATCAAGGAATCGTATAAAATATGAAAGGGTTTTGGGCCAAGAGATGAGTTATCCTTGGGGTTTCACCCAACCCTCAAAAGTTACCTCTCTATTTGTAGTAGTAAGTCCCTAGTTATCATGCTTCTCATAAGGCTTAGAGATTTTTTTTCTACTCTAGAAATGACAAGGTGGAAAATGGAGAACTTATCACAACCCATTATGATGGAGGAGGCTAGTGGTGTTGCCTTTCTTAGTAACCATGAATTAGGTGGCAATGGAACATATACATTCTTAGTACTTAGGAGGTCAACAATAGCAAGATCAATAATAGCTCAATCTTGTTATTTTTCACGATTATACATTTTTTTGGGATAATCTTGGTTCAAGGTGGATAAAATATAGGACATGAAGAGCATCTTGAGGTATCACTCTCTTAAGCCATTTTTTTAAACAAGAGCTAGTAAATATTTGTATTAAGAAAAATTGGGACTGAGACTAATGTCAACTAGTGAAATTATATGGTGATTATAAGGCATTAAAGCCTAATGTATATTGACAATACAAATTTAATTTTCTAACTTAAGGGATGCAAAATCTAACCAATACATATTCTTAAATAATACAAAAAACTTTACAATGTATATCTTGCAAAAAGGCCCTGCAAACCATGAAACCTTACGGTACGTCAACTATAAGGTCGGGGAGCAGCACCATAGTTCATTAATGTCCCTTAAGGACCCATATAAAGGTCCATTACTAAAGCATTGAGATATAGAAGGTTAGGTTTCTTTATGTCCTCTACATTCGTCAATGTTATAATTGATTGAATGACTAAGGGACTAACTGCAAAGTTATGTGACAATGTGGAGATAATGAAATGTAGGATGCCATATTCAATCTCCAACCTACAAACCTGTCTCTTGAGATTGACCATCATGCCCGTAACCATGAAAAAAAAAATTAGGGCTAAGTGGCCTTATTCTTGTAGATGTTATGAGATAGAGAGGACAAAGGTTTGAGTGTCCTCAATTTTGGAGTCTTCTTGTTGCATGAGGGCCTGAAGTTGTTCCTAAATATCCATGAGAAGCCTTCAAGTAAGATTGTAGCTTGAGAAAAGAAAGAGTCAAGTAGATTGATAGTGGAAGAATGACACAAGGGAAAACCAAGGGGGAGGTTGAGGTACCCATCTATTCTAGACAAAGTTAAGAAGTGTTTAGGGTATAGGTCCCCTAAGAAGTAATGAGATAATTTGAAGATAAGAAAATAAGAGACTTTAATGAGTTTCTACCAAAACATCCACCAATCCAAAAATCCTCCATCAAGATATCCACCAAGTGAACCAACAACCATCAAGATCCATAAGAACACCATCATTAAAGCCACCAAGTCAAAGAGCCACCATTTTGAGAGCCACCTAGTTAACAAACCATCTCTCAAAAAATTCATCAAGAAAAGTACACATATAGATGAGAAGTGTAGGTAGAAAGAACACAAGGCCACAAGGGAATAATACCTAAAGCTAGAGTAGGAGTGAAGAAACAACTAGGGAGCCAACACCCTCAAACCCAAAACCTTTAGAAACCTTTAAATTACGAACATAAACTAGATGAAATGACTCTTTGAGGGAAATCATTTCATTACTTTGCACCTAAATATAATCCTCCTGCATGCATCATGTGATTTAGGGGTCTCAAAATCATAATTGAGACTCTTAATTGGTGTTAGGTCGAGCATGTGGAATCATCTCATCACTTGAAAGATGTGAAGTGTCATTCAAGGCATTGCATGGGATTCATTTAGTTCTTAAACTAGGAAGTGACATTATTCGAAATTCCAATCATTTTTAAGGCATAGGTTGAAAACTAATCCTTGCATTAAGATTAGCAACACCTTGCTTTCCCCTAATGGCAGTATTTTCCTTAAGATCCACTTTTTTACTATTTTCTTAGTGGGCGCAATAAAACATACCATTTGGGATGATCTACAACGCTTGTCTCATCATGACAAGAATCAAATTTTCCCTATAGTCGAGTAGATTTCTTCCAAGAACCATATGTGAAATTATTATAAGTGAATCTCCCACTATTATTAATTTGGATATATGAAGAGAGGCTACAATTTGTGCTCCTTAAAGAAGGGAGTCATCTTTTGCTAGATTGTCAAAGAGAGTTTCTAGGCTCCAATGGTAAGTGCTCTTACTTATTCTTCCTGGGGCTAAGAGAACCATACTTGTGCTAGCCACCCCAAGGTTCCTTTTCAAAACTCCATTGAAAAACGAAATTGAGAAACTTGTTTAAACTACAATTTTAAAATTCCCAAAGAGAGATATGATGCTCCAAAATGAATTGATTGACTAGTGAAAAGACAAGGATAAAGGGTTGAAGAAAGGAACATTGAATCCCTATAACCACTAAGACTCTTCTTGGTTCATTAATGAGCCTAGGGTGTAATAAATTCCCTATTCTTGAATGGAATTCATGTGTTGGAAGGCTGCAAAATTTCTAGCAAGCCATTATTTCCAACAAATATATCTGGGTATAACCACCGAGATACTTTGTAAGGAGATACTCCTAGTCCCAGTCCCATTTGTAACGGTGGTTTCAAGATTTGAATAACTATTCAATGAAGTGGTATCAATGAGTCTTTGCTTCAAACTACCTAACATTGCTGACTACACATGATTTGTGAAGACAAAATATGCAAATAGGTGTGAAGTTTATTGTTCATGGAATAGGTATAGTAGACATATGGTACAACCAAGGAACCCCCTATTCTTTAGATTTTATGTTGTTAAGATTGTGTCTTTGTACCATCATCTAAAAAATATGTTAATATTAGGTAAACCATCAATGACTTTGAGATGTTATTATGGATTTAAGCTCTTGGAGGAACAGAGGATTGTGAGAATGATTGATGTTAAAATTTGGGTACCAGAGGACAGGTGGTTCCCTAAGGCTTTGATATTTGGCCTAGGGAAAAGTGTCCAAATTTATTTGTACTTCTTCTCCTAAAGTGACTTTGTAAGTGGTAAAGTCTATCCAATTTAAAAGTGACTTTATAAGTGATAAAGTTACATTCTAATTTTAAAGTGGTTTTTAAAAGTCAATGAAAAATTTGAAAGTGAAAAAGTGACTATGGAAATAAAAGGCTAAGCGGTTCTTTATTTAAGTGGGTGAGTTAAAAAATAGAAATTGAGAATTAAATGCACATTTATTCTCATCCCTAGATCTAAATGAATCTCAACCATTAGATCTTAGGGTTACACAAAAGGTCATTTAGGGTAAAAGGAGAGAAGAATAAGCAAAGATCAATTCAGTCTTTCATGAGCATTTGAGAGAAAGAGAAGAGAGAGCAAGGAGAAAATTTATGAGTAAGGAGGAGTTGAAGGAGGGCAACAAGGAGACATTTCAGCAAATCTGTACACTAGCATTTATTGGCACGCATACCAAGGCAGAATCCGTACAATAGAGGTTAGGCATGATTTCCAAGGAGCAAATGCATAAAAATCGAGGAAGAGGGACAACAACATTTAGTATGGATTTAGGGCATATTATGGGCACGAAAATCGAGGAGAATTATTGTTGTAATTATGGCACTGAATTCGAGAAAATACAATAGTTGACAACACAGTTTTCGAAGCAGATTCTGGGCACAAAAATCGAGGAGGAGGACTATTGTAATTTTTCGTACAGTCTATACAGTCCGTACAGGTTGTTCTGGGCACAATTTTTAAGGTAGGTCATACAACATTTAATGTTGTAATATTTCTACTATTATTTATGTTTTTTTGTTGGCACATTTTCTGAGGCGGAGTTCAAGCACGGAAATCGAGATAAGTTGTAAATTGTGGTTGCTGGAATTTTTACTGTGTATTTCAGTTTCTCTGTAAAAGCATTTTCAAAAATAAAGAAGAGCTCTCAAACTGGTTTACCCCAAGAGTTGTAGGGGTTTTTCTAGAGTCACATTGACCAAAAATCACTATGTCATTTTCTGTGTGTGGCTATTTTATTTTACTGTGTTTTATTTTTGCATTTTCTAGCAATGGTGAAATATCCAAATTTGTGTTTTCAGAAAATGTTGTCATTTTCATATTTTAATAATTTTTACCATGCTTGGATTTAAAACTAAATGCATGGAGTGATAAGGAAAACTGATAACCAGGGTGGGGAGTAAAATTTCACATGGTATCGAGCATAGTTGGCTGAAAATTGCAGTTTGGGACAGCAAAGTGAAAATTACAGCAAGTTGATTTTTACACAGAAAACAAAAACCTTTACCTAGATTTGAAATTTCAGTTTGATAGGACAATGAAACATGTCTTTGGGTTTGAGGGTTGAAGACAGGTTGGATGGGCAGAGTAACTACAGTGCATGGAGGGAGAGAATCCAGAGCACCTTTGAGGAAATAGAGGTTTGGGTTATTATGGTACATACCACACAACACCCAGTAGCAGCACCTGCTGACCCTGTACAGTTAGTAGAGTTCAATAAAAAGAATGCTATGGCCAAAAGATTGATTTTGGATGGATTCAAACATCGTTTCATTCCTCATGTGAGAGGAAATACCTATGCACATGAAATGTCGACAACCTTGACCGGTCTTTACCAGAGCTCAAATGAAAATAGAAAGATGGTCCTATAGGAGAAATTGAAGGCCATTAAAATGGCTAAGACTGAAAGTGCTACAACATACCTCACAAAGATCACTTCATTGAGTGATGAGTTGGCAGCCGTAGGTGAGACCATTACACCCACTGAGTTGGTGAGGATTGCTCTGAATGGTCTTCCCAAGACTTGGGAGAGTTTTTTAGATGGTATTGTTTCACGAGAGAACCTTCCCAAACGGGAGAGGTTGTGGGATTATTGTAATCAGAATGAGATCAGAAAGAACCATCTTGGGGCAACCAAACAGGGGGAGGAGGATGACAATGTGGCATTGTTGTCAAGAGGCATGAAAGGCAAAGCAAAGAAGCAAGGTTCCACCAGTGGAGGCAAAGGCAAGCAACAGAACAAAGAGAAGGACTATTCCAAATTCAAATGTTGGAATAATCAAAAGATGGGACACTATGTTGTTGTGTGTCCAGAGAAGAATAACAAGAAGGGGAAAGAGAAAACCATGGCAGCTTTTGCAGAGATAGAGGGCTTCTCGGAGAGATTTGATCAGGAGTTTGGGTTCATAGCTTCCGAGTCCTCCAGTGCAGGATCACCTGCCATATAGGTTCAGAGGGAGTGTGCACTCTCCACTACTAGCAGAGCATCTTCTAGCATTTGGTATGTTGGCAGTGGCGCTTCTTGTCATATGACAGGAGTGAGGGAGTACTTCTCAGAGCTTTCAGAGAGTGATACTGATATGGAGGTAGTACTTGGCGATGACAGCATTGTTAGAGCAGTCGGTCTGGGAACATTGACATTTGATAGGAAACCCAAACCTCCCCTGAAAGTGTCAGATGTTCTATATGTGCCTAGAATGAAGAAGAACCTGATATACATCTCAGCACTTGAAGACAGAGGGTATGAGGTGCTATTCAAGAGAGGACAGGTGCTCATATATCCTAGGGGAACTCCAACTTCTTCAGCTAGAGTGATTGGTGTGCGTCATCCTAAGGTGTACAAGTTCTCATTACATCCCTTGATGGCATTGAGTAACAGCACCAGAGACAGGACCGACAACAAATCTAGCAGTTCAGAGTTGTGTGAGATTTGGCATCGCAAGATGGGTTACATGTATCATTGGGCCTTGAGGACATTGCAGGAGATCACCACTGGTGTGCCAGATTTCAGTTCTTATCACCTTGACGTATGCAGAGGGTGTTCTATGGGGAAGTTTGCCAAATCCCCTTTTCCCAGCAGTGACAGCAGAGCGACATGGATCCTTGTCTTGATTCATACCGATGTGAGTGGTCGGATGTCTCATGTATCCCTGAGTGGCTATGAGTATCATGTTTTATTCATTGATGACCACTCCAGGAAGACCTGGATTTATTTGTTGAAGACCAAGAGTGAGGTATTTAAGCGGTTTCAAGAGTTCAAAGCTCTTGTGGAGACCTAGATAGGTAGGAAGATCAAGGTCCTCAGGTCGGACAATGGAGGTGAGTATACCCTTGGTGATTTTGTGGATTTTTGTGCTGAGGCAGGCATTAGGAGGGAGTTCATGGTTCCTTACAACCCCCAGCAGAATGGGGTTGTAGAGAGGAAGAACAGATCCATTGTAGGGGCTGCCAAAACCATGCTTGATGATCAGGGGCTACCTTTATTTTTGTGGGCAGAGGCCTACAACACTGCTATTTACTTGCAGAACAGGATTCCACATTGTGCCTTGGAGAATGTGACTCTGGAGGAGGATTTTTCTGGGAAGAAGACTGATGTTGGGCACTTTCGTATCTTTGGGTGCCTTACATATTCCTATGTCCCCAAGGAGAAGAGCACCAAGATATAACCTATTACAGAGAAGGGCATCTTTGTGGGTTATAGCGAGACCTCAAGAGATTATTTGATTTATATTCCTGCAAAGAAGAAAGTTGTTGACGAGCAGGATGTGAAGTTTGAGGAGATGAGAGCTTTCAGGAGGTCATGGGAGTTTCATTATCTAGAGTCACCAGACTCTCAGGAGCAGCTGGGTTAGTTAGAGGGATCCAATGCGCAGAGTGCAGGAGGTCAGGGATCAAAAGGTACATCGATTATAGTGTCAGGTCCATTAATAAGCAGTGGCTCTCAGAGTCAGGTGGGTGGTTCTTCGGGCAGCATGTAGAGCAGTTCATAGAGCAGCTCACAGGGTAGTCCACTGATGGACAGTTCACATAGTTCTTTAGCTTCTATAGGCACAGGTTCAGGCATGAGGTTAGCGGGCAGGCCTTCAGGAGTTCAGGCTTCTGATGATGACAAGGACTCTTTCACTCCGGTGGGAGAAGTATGCTCAGGGAAGAGGAATCCCAAGTGGCTTCAAGACACCTTGCACGAGGCCACATCAGTTCCTAGGCCAAAGAGACAGGTTAGAGAGAGTAAACCACCTTAGCGGTTTTGTAGTTACATGGCATTGGTAACAAGCATTGTTGACTCCAAGCCTTCCAGTTATGAGGAGGCAACCAGCCAGCAGGTCTGGAGATAGCCCATGATGGAGGAGTATTTTTCTATTATGAAGAAAAATGTTTGGGAGGTAATGTCGAGGCCTGAAGGTAAATCAGTTGTTAATTCCAGATGGCTCTACAAGATAAAGCATGTTGCAGATGGCAGCATCGAGAAGTTCAAGGCTCTGTTTGTCGCGAGAGGGTTCTCACAGATAGAGGGAGTTGACTATGAGGAGACCTTTTCTCCCATAGCTCGGTATAGATCTATTCGCTCCATTATATCGAATGCAGTAGAGATGGGTTGGAAGATCCACAATATGGATGTGAAGATTGCCTTTCTCAATGGCTTCATTCAGGAGGAAGTTTATATTGAGCAACTGCAGAGCTTTGAGGTGCATGGGAAGGAGACCCATGTATGCAGATTGAAAAAGGCACTCTATGGCCTGAAGCAAGCTCTTGGTACTCTCGGATTGATACATACTTGTAGTAGTTGGGTTTCACCAAGAGTGAGGTTGATCTGAACCTATACTTTATTCTGGTAGGTGAGGAGCCTCTCATTCTGGTGTTGTATGTTGATGACTTGGTCATTACTGGAGTAGAGAGACTCATTGAGGGTTGCATGAGAGATCTTGCTTTAGAGTTTGAGATGAAGGATATTGGTTTGATGCATTATTTTATGGGATTGGAGGTGAGGCAGGAGGAGGGGAATTTATTCCTGGGATAGGGGAAGTATATTGTGGATATTCTTAGCAAATTTCACATGGAGGACCGCAAACCCATGTCTACACCTATTATCACTAACTAGAAGAAGCTTCACGCTTCAGATTTTGAGTTGGTGGATCCTACTCTTTACAGACAACTGATTGGTTCATTGATGTATTTGGTCAACACTCGACTAGATATATGTTTTGCAGTTAACACGATGAGTCAGTTCATGTGTGAGCCCAGGAGAGTGCATTGGGTGGATGCAAAACACATTCTTCATTACTTGCAGGGTATTGTGGATTATGGTTTGGATTATAGACAGGGTGATGGAGAGAGACTGGCAAGGTACACTGATTTAGATTGGGCAGGTTGTGCTTCAGATAGGAAGAGTACTTCAGGGTGTTGTTTTGGGTTAGGTTCGGCAGTTGTGTCATGGTTCAGCCAGAAACAATAATCATTTGCATTGTGCATAACCATGATACTGTGCATAAGGATATTGCATCGTATTGGGTTGATGAGGCTTCCATAGTCCTCTTGGAGCTACATAAGAAAGTTTCTCTTGTGCTTGATTTGGTCCATTATCCTTCTGGTAAATTTCCTTCAACCCTGGTAATGATGGGCAATCTTCAGTAGTATGTGATCCTACACAGTTTTACACATTTTAATGTTATCAAGTGGACATTCATGCAAATCATGTTCCTTTCTACATTTAGGGAAAAATATAAATGAAGCAACTTTTTGCTTGTTTTGCATTCTTAGCATGTCAGTTTGTTCATTTAAATTACCAAGAATTTTTAGCAAATTGTTAGGTTCAGTTTGACTTACCAATCTTGATGCTGACTTACTTACTCTTGCCATAAATGGATCTTGAGGGGATCTTACACACTTTGCTTTTCCTCTTGATATGTTCTTGCATAGTTCACAAATTTCTTGAAATGACAATCGATAGACATCTCCTTTTCCCACAAGATTAAGAAGATCAATCCATTCATCCTTTATAGCATTTAGTAGGAGAGTTTTTAATGCATCTGATCCTAAATTATGCAATTTAGATCTTTTGATATTATAAGTAAATCTCTCCGCTAAATCTTATAGGCTTTCATCCTCTTTTTGGTTCATCTTAAAGACTTCATTTCTAAGGTCATGGTGCATGCAATAACCTTTATATTTTTCCAAAAATACTCTTTTCATATCATCCCATGTCCTTATAGAATTTGTTCCTAAAGTCATGAACCATCTAAGAGCTCTATTCTTCAATGTTGCCGGAAACAAATTCAATTTTTGCATGTGCAATGAGTAGCCATAAGATCTACAAATTATTTCAAATTCAAAAAGGAAGGTTTCCGGGTCTTCTGATCTCATACCTTTGAAGTTAGGAAGTACAGATGGATGGATGTTCTTCATTTGAACGTTGATATCAGTTTCTTGAATGGGAAATCCAAAAGGATCTTCCTCATTGTCATCATCTCCATCCATTTCTTCAACCTCCTTTGTCACCTCTTCTCCTACCTGCAAAAATATGAATTCATGATGTGGATGTGTGGCTCTTACTGCACCACATGATATAGTGGGTGTGGTAGGTGATTGAAGTTTTTGTTTTTTTTTTGTTTTTTTTTTTTTTTGATGTAAGAAATAAGGTTACCTAGTTACACTTCCCCGGCAACGGCGCCAAAATTTCTACTCAACTTAGTGTTCCTAAATTGATGTCATAAATTGTCAACCAGGGCTAGTAAACTGTTGAAGTGAAATGCACTATATGTGCCTAGGTATCTTCTTCCTACTTCGTTGTGCTTAGTGTTTTTCTAGTGTTTTTGGTTTTGTGTTTTTATGTTAAGAGGAAAAGAACTAAATTGTTGGCAAAGAGAAGTTACTGATCACACTAAAACAGAACAAAATCTACTCTAAACTATGTATGGCACCTAAGAACAGAAAATGCTAATCCACAGATTGTAAAGCTGATAAGAAAAGTAACTCATAACATTAAACTCAGTCCAATTCATTTCATTAGAGGTATGTTGGAACAACTTGAGAAAAGGATAAGTTTGATGTAATGAGGTTCTCTTTAGTAAACAACTTAAAATATCACAGAGAAAATCTCATCCATTGTTAGAAATTTGTTGGAACATTTTGAGAAAAAATTATCTGCAACATAGTAAGGAATCCTATGCTAAAATAACTTATGAAACTAGAATTAACTCATTCTGCAACTCAAAATGTTACTATTAGGCCTCATTCAAGGATTAGAGATCTCTTGGAATAACTTTGGAAAGAGGTTGTTTGTAAAATTATGAGAAATTGTAGAACAGTCAAGAACTCAAAATGATATAACTAATTCTTGTTTATATGATAATGATGTGTTAGAAGAAGTTAAGAACAAGAACAACTTATAAAATAATGAGGGTCTTTTAAGTTTAATTAACAGGACTAGAATGCAACTAACTAATAAAACTGAAATACAATGAACAGAATTGAACTAAAGTGCAATTAACTCAAGAGTACTACAGCTATATCTCATTCACGCATTAGTGATATATTGGAACAGCTCATGAGAACAAGATTGACTATAATATTTGATATAAGTAAATGACATAAGCACGATGCAAGAGGATAAACTCAGAAAACTGCCTAAGTTAAGAACAAAACAGAGTTAAAGGTCACTTATCTAGAAAATATGCACAAAGCCTTTCAGACAGTAGGGGCCCTCTACCATCAGATTAGCACACGAATCCTTAACTTCTTAAAATTTCTTCAGATCATGCATCAAAGTTGTACTTCTTTCATTAAAGGAAAAATGCTCAGAAACAGAGTATCACAGTGTTTTAAGAACTAACAACAAAACATCAACTAATTGTTTCTCAGTTCACCGAGTTATTTTTATAAGCAAATACATAACTAAAATTGAGTAGAAACAGGCATAGGTGTCTTTTATAATCAAAATCGAACTAAAACTCATATTGAGGACTCGTATTTTGCTGAAGACACCTCAAGAGTCATTTTCCTTATAGAAGTCTGCTTCTTGGTTTTGGCTTTGTCCACGTGCATAACCACTTCCAGATTTTTTCTCAGCCCTCGTGGAGGACAAGGAATGATGCAAGAGAGTTTTGGAGTCTAACCATATACGTCTTTCCCTCAGACGACACCTGTAACTTGTTTAAACACTAAAATAGTTGCGGAACGCCTGATCGGCTACGGAACGTCTGTATTCTGTAGCTATTTTGCACAAAATTATTAAAACAGCAAAAAACCATGAAAATACAATATGTTAATCAATTGCATGTAACCTTTAAGCAATCCTAATAATTCTTCATTGATTTTAGGCATATGAAGTGATAAAAGAATGATGAAATGAAGTGGAGGTTTGTAAAAGTGAAGGCAATTCTAGGGCTCAACATACCCCCACTGCAAAACTATTGCATGTCCTCATGCAATTTTATCAAAACTTATTCCATGTGCTCTGAAACCTTTGTTAGAACATCCAACCTTATCTTTCTGCTTCTTTTGCTAGTTAGTGTCATCCTGGGTTTCTTTATGAGTAATTTAAACCTGAGATTTATGAGGGCTCTGTTCAATTTCTTATTCCTATTCTTTAGCTTCCTGTTTTCTTTGTGCAGTGTCCCCATTTGCAGAGTGAGAGTATTATTCATAGCATTCTTCAATTTAACTTGTTCTCTCGAGATTTCATTCTCATTCTTAATGTGTCTGTTCAATATCTCCAATTCATAATTATCTTTCTTCAGGGCTTCTATTGGAGGTTCTTGTGGACTGAGGGATATTTCTTGATTCTCTGAGGCCTTTTTTTCCAAAGATTCCACATAATCATAAATTTGTTGTTGAGTCAAAAGATTTGGCAAACGATTTTGTAATCTCCTTATGGAAGCCATCAAATTTCTCTATAAAATTTAACCTCCCTGCTTGTTGTAGTAGCTCCTTGACTTGTGGATATCCTTCCAAATACTTGACTCCAACTGGTTCTGTCCTAACAATTAGCCACATCCCTCCTCTGTGCAGATTATTTTCCTTTCAGAATTACTTTTCTATGCTTGATGCTAGATTGACTACAGAGTCTAATGCTTTATTTTTGAAACTATATCTCTGTGTCTGAAGATGGATTAGCTGTAGAATGATGCTTCACCCTCAAAATTACCTCTCTGTACTTAAAGATGGATTGGCTCCAAACTGTAATGGAGGTGAATGGATGGAGGTAATTAAGCTATAAGGGAAAATGAAGTGGCTATGGATCTGATGGAGAATTTATGATGAACTTGTGGTGAAATAAGTGAATGATACAATCTTAAGGAGATGTGGACTAGTAGGTTACGTTTGTAATTATGACTGTTAGTCATTAATCAAGGTTTTAATGAGGACCGTTATGGAATGTTGGATAAGGGATATGGCCAAGATATGTTAATCAATTCGAATGATAGGTTGTTTAGGAAACATATGATTATACACATTGTATCTATTTCATGTTTTAAATTTTTTCTATTAAAATAATTTTCACAATTTACCTCAAAATTTTGACCTTGTTAATTGCTGTGCTTGATGTTGTTCCTTTGGTCCTCTTTTAGCATGTTGGTCTTCAAAACATAATCCTTCAATTTCTTGTAATCATCATCTCTTTGTAGGCTATAAAATTGTGTCAGAACTGCTGAATAAGATGTGGCTGCAACATGCAATCTGTAAAAAGAAATGAAGTATGGCTATGGAATATGGATGTGAAATGTAATGGAGTGAAAGTGGAATATGACTTGTGAAATGGAATGAAAGTGGGGTGAGATGGAGTGGAATTGTAAAATGAAATGAATTTTGCGATTTCTCTCAAATGGTACATCAGATTTCCCTGAAATTTTCTGAGGTTGTTACCAATGTTATTATGCATCTTCCGACGAAAAATCTCAGCTATTGGTTGCACGGATCTCCCAAAAAATGAGAAATGGATTTAGATAAAAGTGGCCAATTTATTGAAGAATACACACTGAAATTTTCTGAATTTTTTTGTGTTTATTCACCCTACCTCAATGCATTTACCATAAAAATTTCAGGACCAACGGATGCACGGTTTGAAAGTTATGATAAAATCTATTTATGCCCTAATTCACCCTTCATTCTGCCCAATGTTGCAACAAAAAAATACGCCACGAACTCATTTTAAGGCCGAATTGAGTGATTCAAAAGGGAAACTGTGTATTTTTACCTTTTCTACTACCACATGCTTTTAGAATTTCATTTTGATGAAGAAAAGGCACTACTGTGCAAAAATACTGAAATATGTCATAATCTGTCCATAATGCTGAAAAATGAAAATCTGCCTTAAAAACCCATCTGAGATGCCCTTAAAAATTGCTTTTTTTCAAATTTTGTCCGCGACTTACTCAATTTATCATATTTTGAGAAAACCCAGAAGCTCATAATTTTTTATTTCTGCTCCAATCTCATGCAATATTTGCGCCAAAACTGCCTCTAGGAAAAAAAGTTGCAAAAAAAAAAAAACAGACTGCTACAGCAATAGCTGCAGAAACTGCCACTTTCCACAACTATTGTTGAATTGAAAAAAAGATGAACATGCTGCTACAAGAAACTAATACAATGTACTGCTGCAAGTTGTTGTTGATTCCATAAAACCATTAGTCTTCATCAAAGCCAATATTCATGGTACAATTCTTACCTTGCGAATAAATGTGTCAAAGTCGAGCATGGGAAGAAATCATTGGATTACCGATCAATAATGAAAATCGTTAACCAATGCAAGACAACTCACCGATAATGTAAATGAGTGTCAAGGTACCTCGGTGCATCTTGACAGGGATGAATGAATGTGTCGAAGTCGAGTCGCCTGCAAGATTTGACAATCAAGAGACATTGTTGTATTTCCATTGTTATCAACAAGGAGGCTTGCCATTGATGAACGCAAGCTCCAAGGCACTCCAAATAATCTCTAATCTTGATCCCAGATAAAGTGTTGATTTCTATGGGACAAGATCTGTTGGAAGATGGACCTTAAGGAATTCCACATCATCCAACTCGAGCATAGAACCAAAAATGATTTGAAGAACCATGAAAGATTGAAACCATAATGAAATTGCAGAACTTATTGTGAAATTTGCTCGCCAGTTGCCTGGTTTTCAAGCAAAGCTCATGTCCAATTGCGCCAGCAAGCTGGTTTTCACAATAGGACTTTTTTTTCTTTTTTCTTTTTTTATTTTTTATTTTTATTTTTATGTCCTACTCTACTTGAAAAATAAAATCTAGTTCAAGTATATGAATACTTCCAATGGAACCATGTTTGTAACAAGATGATAGATAAACTCATATGCAGGTTTGAAAGATACTCTTTGATATGTACCAGTATATGAGATGCCAATTGTCTTGATTTAGATGATGTCAGAAGATATTGAATAATTGAGCATTGGGATCAGATGACTGACTTGAACCAAGATTCAATGTAATCTTGTCTTCCTTGTCTTTCCTCTATCATGAAATGCAAGTCTTCGGAGATGTGATCTTCATTCATAGAATCTGGTGATAGGCATGCATGAGACTTTTCAATCTTTGGTTCCAATATCTTCTCTTTATCAATAGACATCCATGATTCTTGGACCTTATCTGAGTCTTCTTCTTCTGGTTGTTGTTCTTCAATGATAGCTGGTGAATCATTTTGCAATACCTCAAAATTGTAAGTTGATTGAGGTGTTTTATTGTTGGGGATATGAAATGGTTGTGGAGGTAGTGGAGTGGGAATGAATTTTTGGGGTGTTTGTGTGGATGATAATGGGAAAGGTTGAATTGAGGTCAAATGAGGGTGATATTGATGTTGTGTTGGAGACGAATGGTATGAATAACATTGATGATGGTATTGAGAATAGAGAGGGAAAGATTGAGGATATGGTGGATTTCCTTTATAGGGCTTTTGCCAACTTTGTTGCCAAGATTGGTTTTGAGGTTGGGATTGAGATGGCCAAGGTTTCCAAGGTTGGTTTTGAGGTTGGGATTGAGATGCCCAAGGTTGCCAAGGCAAGGGTGTTTTCCAAATACCTTGAGATTGTTGTGCATAACCTTGATACTGTGCATAAGGATATTGCATCGTATTGGGTTGATGAGGCTGCCATAGTCCTCTTGGAGCTACATAAGAAAGTTTCTCTTGTGCTTGATTTGCTCCATTATCCTTCTAGTAAATTTCCTTCAACCCTGGTAATGATGGGCAATCTTCAGTAGTATGTGATCCTGCACAAATTTTACACATTTTAATGTTATCAAGTGGACATTCATGCAAAGCATGTTCCTTTCTACATTTAGGGAAAAATATGAATGAAGCAACTTTTTGCTTGTTTTGCATTCTTAGCATGTCAGTTTGTTCATTTAAATTACCAAGAATGTTTAGAAAATTGTTAGGTTCAGTTTGACTTACCAATCTTGATGCCAACTTACTTACTCTTGCCATAAATGGATCTTGAGGGGATCTTACACACTTTGCTTTTCCTCTTGATATGTTCTTGCATAGTTCACAAATTTCTTGAAATGACAATCGATAGACATCTCCTTTTCCCAAAAGATTAAGAATATCAATCCATTCATCCTTTATAGCATTTAGTAGGAGAGTTTTTAATGCGTCTGATCCTAAAATATGCAATTTAGATCTTTTGATATTATAAGTAAATCTCTCCGCTAAATCTTCTAGGCTTTCATCCTCTTTTTTGTTCATCTTAAAGACTTCATTTCTAAGGTCATGGTGCATGCAATAACCTTTATATTTTTCCAAAAATACTCTTTTCATATCATCCCATGTCCTTATAGAATTTGTTCCTAAAGTCATGAACCATCTAAGAGCTATATCCTTCAATGTTGCCGGAAACAAATTCAATTTTTGCATGTGCAATGAGTAGCCATAAGATCTACAAATTATTTCAAATTCAAAAAGAAAGGTTTCCGGGTCTTCTGATCTCATACCTTTGAAGTTAGGAAGTACATATGGATGGATGTTCTTCATTTGAACGTTGATATCAGTTTCTTGACTGTAATATTCGATATAATTAAATGACATAAGCATGATGCAAGAGGATAAACTCAGAAAACTGCCTAAGTTAAGAACAAAACAGAATTAAAGTTCACTTATCTAAAAAATATGCACAAAGCCTTTCGGACAATAGGGGCCCTCTACCATCAGATTGGTACACGAATCCTTAACTTCTTAAAATTGCTTCAGATCATGCATCAAAGTTGTACTTCTTTCATTAAAGGAAAAATGCTCAGAAACAGAGTATCACAGTCTTTTAAGAACTAACAACAAAACATCAACTAACTGTTTCTCGGTTCACCGAGTTATTTTTATAAGCAAATACACAACTGACGTTGAGTAGAAATAGGCATAGGTGTCTTTTATAATCAAAATCGAACTAAAACTCCTGTTGAGGACTCGTATTTTGCTGAAGACACCTCAAGAGTTCTTTTCCTTATAGAAGTCTGCTTCTTGGTTTTGGCTTTGTCCACGTGCATAACCACTTCCATATTTTTGCTCAGCCCTCATGGAGGACAAGGAATGATGCAGGAGAGTTTTGGAGTCTAACCATATATGTCTTTCCCTCAGACGACACCTGTAACCTGTTTAAACACTAAAATAGCTGCGGAACGCCTGATCGGCTACGGAACGTCTGTATTCTGTAGCTATTTTGCACAAAATTATTAAAACATCAAAAAACCATGAAAATACAATATATTAATCAATTGCATGTAACCTTTAAGCAATCCTAATCATTCTTCATTGATTTTAGGCTTACGAAGTGATAAAAGAATGATGAAATGAAGTGGAGGTTTGTAAAAGTGAAGACAATTCTAGGGCTCAACACCTATCTCAAGTCAGACAATGGAAAAAATTTGTGTTTGTGCCATATTAATTTCAGCTAGAGGCTTCTATATTTTAATTACCAATATTCTTCCTCTTTTCTCAAGGTTTGTTGATATTTCTCAAGAAATTCTTGCTCCTCTTGAGGTAATCCCCATTGAACTTCCTCATTGTCAATTGTTTCCTAAATTTATGATAGAAGGTCATGGTGGGATTCAATGACTTTTACAAAATGGGAAGGACTGGACTTGGCCCATTATTTCAAATTTTGTTTGGTATCTTTTTTATTTTATTTTCCCATATGTGAATAAGGGCACTCGGCACCCAAATGCTCCAAGTTTTGGAAATAAAAGGGAAGACAAAAATTTCATGGAGCCATATGTGATTGAATTTGAATGGAATATGTCCTAATTATAAGATCCAAAAAGGGGAAAAGGGATAGGGAAATGACAAGAAGTGGCCCAAGAAAGGATAGAAGAAGAAAGGGAAAGATCATATTAAATAACAGAGTTATAAACAAGGAAATGATATAACCTAATATCAATATGCATTGGTCCTAGTCGAAATTTTTTCTAGGTGAATTTCCTTTTTGAGGGTTTGACACCCACCATATCCAATTCAAATATGAGATATTCCATTCACTTCATTGGTATCTCAAATGGTGGACCCTCATTTCTTTTCCTTATGAAAAAACGTGGTTTTGAAATCACTTGCAATGATTGAACATTGTAGATTTCCCTCATTTCTCAAATTTGAGAGGGAACTATAACATTAAAAAAATCATTGGTAAAATATAGGCATGTAGATATTGATAACCATGATTTCTTCATTAGTATGAACATGAATAAGCTTTAACGGGTGTCAACAGGGAAATTGAAGACAAAGATCTAGGAAAAAAACGAAGGAGTTCCATGTGGTGCATAAACCTCTATAGGTCCCTAGGGACTCACTACCTAACCCACAATAGTTTTCCATAACTCAGTGTTATGCTTGATGGTCGTAGAGGTATTGAGTTTCACTTCCCAAAGAATAAGAATATTGGGTTTCTTTAAACTAATGAGATTCATGACTACATCCACCTTGGCATAATTGCTTGTGCCTCTATAGTTCCATGGGACAAGCTTCATTAGTAAGTTTCTTTGGAACCTAATATAAAAAAAATATAACACCTAGTGCAAAACCTCACTAGATGACTTGGAAAACATGCAACTTACAAGAGTGTCACCATTGTAACCTTTGCAACTACTTCCCTCTCTTTAGTGAAGGACACACTCTAACATAAGGGAGGCTTCCCTCGTGGGCATTAAGGATCAGGTAACACAAGGATCTGAATATAAATGCCTGCTAATGATAGTAAAACAAAAATCCACTGGATAAGGGTATGACAAACTAGAGTTTGCAATGGATGGAGTAATTTTAAGACTTGGGTTCAAAGGAACTATGAGCCAATCTAAAGGTTAGGGTTTGTCTAAGGAGTCTCAAATAGGTTACATGAACACACCAAATCAAGAAAAACTCAAGGATAATATAGACTAGGGTTTTAAGGCAACAAATTACAATAAAACAATAGTTTATAACAACAACAAATTTAGCCATTAAAATTGTTTAAAAATTATATGAGATGAATGCTAAATTTAATACAAAACTAAGGACAAAATTACAACAATTTTTATGGTCAATAAAGCACATAACAACAAATAAAGTTTGATGTCTTCCGTAGAATATGGTTGAAAAAATCATAAAAAAAATTACATTAACTTCTTTAATGCACTGTTAAACAAGAGCTAACCCTAGGGCGTATGTTAAAAAGTCATTAAATTCCTAAAACACAAGGTTTTGCTACAATTTAACCCCAATTTACCATGAAAAAAATGATTCTAGGGTTTTAAAAGAATGCCATAAGTGAGACATACAAGTTTCTTCTAAACCTATGGGAAATGGAGTCAAGTATACAAACTATTTTAGATTTCCGTTGGAGTGATTCTAAATCCAAACAAAACTAAGGCAAATATACTAGCTTAGCACAAGAACATGTATCCCATGGAACATCATACCAATATAAAGCAAATAAAATTAATTCACCATGCAACATCCAAGATCGACTATAACATAATCGATGCCTTAATGCTCAATTAAGGATACATGGTATCAATTTTTTAATATATATATATATATATATATATATATATATATATATATATATTTGTGAGCTCAACAATCAATGCTAGTACCACTTTGTCACATACCTAATTCCCTCAATGACTTACATATGTTACGGGTACCCAAAATTTTATTTTTATTTTTACTAACTTGACAATAAGATATAATATTGATCTATCACGTACCTCGTTGAATTTACCCTAACCACACTTGTAAAAACTTGATTTTCATCTCTCATACATTTTGTCAAACACTTTACATGTAAACCTTTCTTCAAATACTTTGTATACAACCAATTAAGTAGTATTTTTCTTGTACAAATTTTGTCAGCCATTTTGTATGAATTCAAATGAAAAAATATTGCTTTGATTCCACTTGTAACATACTAACTGATGTATACCACTCATTCATTCAACTTTTGATTTATGTCTTTGAGGTAATTTATCAAACAGTTTGCCTACAAACTGTAATAAAACACCTTTAACACGGTTCTTCAAATGATTTACATGCAAATAGGAATATATCAACTACAACAATATTATCATACAACAACATTGAAAATACTATCTCCATCCACAAAACATTTTGATTGGGGTATTTCATCAAATAGTGTATGCAATGAATAACTAAACCATTTAGGAATTTATTCATAAGCTTTGCATGCAAGGCAATATAACAACTTCCTTAGGGCATATCTCCTAAATTATATCAATCTAAGTTATAAAAATTGAACAATATTATTAGTGGGATTTCTCCTCACTACGTTCCAAGTTTCAAGTTCTGGAACCTCCCAGAAGAAAAGATATAGCGAAAATTCCAACATGGCCTATTTGATGAACTATTTCAGGAGCATCTAAGAAGCTTGACTTCCTATGATCATATCTCCTAAAATATCGTGACCCTGTATATGAAATTGGATAAGATGATTAGCAAAATTTCCCCTCATTATGGTCCAAGTTTTAGCTTTTGGAACCTCCCAGAAAAAAAGTGATAGTAGAATTTCCAACACGACTTGTTTAAATATGCATTTAGGAATCCCAAATTCCTCTGATGATATTTCCTAAATTTTGTAACTCGAGATCTAAAAATTGGACCAAAGGATTAGTGAAAGTTCCCCTCACTATGGTCCAAGTTTTAGCTTCTGGAAACTTCTAGAAGAAAAGTTATCGCAGAAATACGAGCATGACCTATTCAAAGAAGAATTTAGGAAGCCTATATTCCTTAACCAATGTTGTTACAAAATTTAACGCATATAAAAGGCTACAACCAAACAATATAATAGATACAACCATGATAAATTTGTTGAAGGGTAAATGCATGTACACATAAAATTTATGAAAAGAGAAATTAAATAATCATGCATGTCACTAAACCATCTATGCCAAAAATATCATTAACACGCAAATAAATATCTATTTATTGTAGCCAGAAAAGTATTGGAAATTGAAGTAGGGTGAGCCACGTTCCACCCCACCATAGGCTTAGTTGTAATACAATTTTTCTCACAGTTGCACACCCCTATGCTAGACCTTGATGCTTTGAGGAGAACTTAACTGAAGATTATGTCACCCACTGAGATTCAAACCAAATTTTAACAACATAAGTGAAGGCCATTCTCCTTCACACACACACAGGAACACTTAATGATCAACCTTTTCATCTTTGACCAAGCTCACATTCATCAAAATACCATGCAGGTTTGCACATCATAAGGGAGTCCTTCTTTTATCTTTGCAGTCCCTCACCCCTCCCCTATTTAGTTCTTTATGTGTCACACACAATGGGGACCATAAATCATAACTCTTAACCGATCATAAGGTTTCAACCTCTTTCAGTTTTGTCACTAATCCTTTTTCCAATTTGATTTTTCTAAGTCTCAAAGAGATGTATGAGAGAATAATAGAATAGAGGAAAATTAGAAGCCTAAGAACCAAGAAGGAGAACTTATTGATTGCTTCTCCCTCTTAATTTTATAATCACACCTTGACCCTTCATCTTCCCAACCTTTCAACTTCTTAAGAAAACTAATCATCACATCAAAGGGAAATATTCGCCCAAGGTATATTTTTTCCTCTTAAGTAACGTTTTTCCCTTCCCTAAGG
This sequence comes from Pinus albicaulis, assembly GCA_034641835.2. Lineage (NCBI taxonomy): Eukaryota > Viridiplantae > Streptophyta > Pinopsida > Pinales > Pinaceae > Pinus > Pinus albicaulis. Next base: position 695,503,657 of record CM076573.1, read on the forward strand.
CACCGTAATCCATTGGTTGTCTCCTTTATTCAACTCTAGCATCTTTATTAGTAAAAATAAACATTACATCATTTAATAGAGTTTGACCTCATAGCATCAATGCTAGCACCCAAACATTCTACGTTCTTATTTACATCACAAAATTTGGGGTGATGAAAGGGGTGTCACAATCCCTTCCTCCTTTAAGGAATATCGTCCTTATTATTCTACTATTTGTAGAACCATTTTGTGCAAAAGAATGGACAAGCCACTTTCATATGAGCAACAATTCCATGTCCCTAGTTGTCAATTAGAACAATTCCATTCATTTTTCATGGTCTAGTTACCTCTAGATCTCTTAACATTCCATCAAATTCCTTAGTTCAAAGTGCTTCCACATGGAACAAGTTCAATTCATTGTTTTCTTTGACACACTCAATGAATTCATGATCCCAGTGAGTATGCACATGAATATTTGAAAACAATTTCATCCAAGTCTCCCCTTCCTTGTAGTCACACACCTTCCAAGTTCAAGCATCCCTTTCTCTGCCTCACTAGCCCCACAGGTGATCCATTCCTTGGCAAGGCTTCCTTGCACAAGAAGAGTCTTGAGACTTATGGAGTCTTTCCACCAAGGAATCCTTCTGGATTGTTGTAAATAACAACACATTTGTTATAACATAACTCATTATGATTAATGTATGTCATAGGGTTCCAATGTCACCAAAATGGCCTTATCCCTAGGATTTTCAACTTCACAACCATCATTTATCCTTCCTAGATAGATCATAATCTCACATATATCACAAGAATATAGTTTCCATGATATTAATCATAATAATTTAAAACAAATATTATGCCTTTTTCTTTCCCAAAGTTGATTAATATAGGAATAATATTTCATAAATATGAGATTCTTCTCATGATGTTTGACTCTTGCAAATGGTAGTACTGAGCCTTCATTATCATAACCAAGGCCAATTCAACTATAATATGTACTTTCAATCAACCAAACAGTGGTAAGTGTTTATAGATAAAATATTTCCATTACAATATTTATAACATCCCTTGAAATGATTTCAAAATTATTATACACATAACAATTCAATCGCTTTCAATTGATTTAAAAATAAATAAAAATGAAGCTATCATTGCATTTTTTATTTGGATGAGAATCATTCTGAGCATTCCATAATGCATTCAAACATTTATTCCAACAACCAAAACTAAAAGATGCATATCTATAAATCGACGAGTAATTAGCTTCCACTTTGCTTTGCAGAATGAGTGATTCGTGCCACTCATTCCACTACTTAACAATTCCTCAAAGTTATTAGAATTTATTTATTTTCATGACATTCCGTTATATAATTGGTTGTCTCATACAATCACGCATGCACTCGATGCACCAAGCATATGTACCATCACGACTCGTAATATGAGTGTCATGACGAAATCATGCCGTAGTAGCCCATGGATGCATCATAAAGGTTCTAGCAAGCTTTACACACCGAAGGTTTGGTCAAACACTCGCAAGATGGATCCCATTGTCCAAGTGGTTTATCAACTACTCTTTAACAACACGCACCAATGTGGTTTATTGGTTGTACTTACAACAAGCATGAGGTTGGTTTATTATTTATCTCTTATCATTAAGAACCACAATGACACACTTCACTCTTTTGAGTTCATTTATAGGGACACACCCAAGTTTTAGATGGGGCATTGCTCAGTTTCAAGAGTTGGAAACCTTTATCTAGGTGGTTTATCAACTATATTTTCATAATAAGCACCACATAGGTCTAATGTCCAATGTCTAGGTGGTTTATCAGCTCCTCAATAAGCACCATAGTGACTTGTAATTCCCTATCTTGGTGGTTTGTTTGATATAGAATAAGCACCATAGTGATTCAATCTTCCACTAAGTCTCCCATTAATCCATCTAGTTCATAATGACCTAGTTAATCCTTCATTAACTAATCCTTTATCCGCACATATCCTCTAATGCATCTATACAAGGCATGATTCCATGCTCATTAGGACATTAAGTGCATGAATAAACATAACAATTTCATTAAAGAAAGAAATAAATTTTCTCATATTCTTAGCAGGCTAACAACCCAAATTTCATCCTTGTAATAGCTATGGGGTCCTCCCCCCTTACCCTCCTACACATATTAGTGGTCTCAACACATAATGTATTAGTATAATCATATCATGCACTTAATCAGGAATTAAAACAATGCTTTAAGTGTGCATAAAATTAAAGAGTCATAATCAATAATTCTTAAAACACTTATATGGAAAAAACCATTAACTGGAAAAAAACCTATTATTTAAAGTTAAAACCATCGAAGTACTTCACATATATATCATCTTCAAATTTCCTACTAGCTTATGATTGTGCACTAGTTGCCACATTTATGTATGGGAGGATTATCACATAGCCTTATTAGGTGCTTTCAACCCCGAGGAAAGGAATAATTCCTAGGTTGGCCCTTTCAAATGGTAGGTGTAAGTAATAGATGTTACAGTTTGTGGTTTACTTCACGAAAGGTGTCACCATATTATACTAAGTTAGGAAAACCATTGTCCATGAGCGCCTTTCTAGAGGAAGCACTTAGATGCTTGAGTTACCATCCCTCGCCTTTGTTTTTCTATGTTCCCCAATCTTTTATTTTCTCTCTTCTTACTTTAATGTTTCTTATTTAACGAGCTTTATTGATTTATCAAGTAATAATGATGATATGATCCCACTTTAACGATAGATAGTTTATCACTCCATTGGGTTTGAGATGTTTACTGAGGGTTCCTTTTAATTTGATAAGTGTGACATGCATGGATACCCTCAAGGACAAGTGACCATATAAGAGCAGGTAGATCTAAAGCTACAATTGGATTTTGCTTGCTTTAAATCCCCTGTCATTATTTTGTATTTTGACATTTGGCTTGTGCTTTTCATTTTCTTACAACTACATCAACCTCGGGTATTCTTCTCATAGGACAAGGCCAATAGGGAACTAATACGAGTGACTAACAACAACTAATCAAAAAATGGGATGATGGACATCAGGAATGACGACGAATGTTAAGTATGAATAACTTGGAGCACTACCACCATTAGAATCTCCTATTTGTGCCCCTCTTATATAGTGAAAGAAAGACCCTAAAGAAGGTCATACTAAATGAGGGACATCTAATAACCACCAAGGTGAAGTGAGGGAACAAGTACACAACCAGTAGTGATTAATAATCCAATTTTAACCTATGATCCATACTAGAATGCCCCAAACATTAAACAAAAGCACTTGAATGTAAAAATGGAAAATACCTCACAATAATATCACCCACCTTCATTGGATGAGTAGGCTATATGTATTGCTTGGAAAATGGAGGAAAGCCATCTAAGGTTGTTTATCTATGGATCACAATAGGGTTGCTAGCTCATAAGTTGCAACATAGGAGGAAAATGTTTTTCCTTGGGTTACCTATCTATATGGATGGGTAACAATACGCTCCTTTAGGAGGTTTTGAGGCTCTCACATTCTCGGTGTTTTTGTTCCCCATCGTGTAAATGTGATCTATCATGTGCTACCAACCTAGGTGGATCTATTTTCATTGATTTCCTCTCTTGCATATTTGATCATGTTTTGGCTTGTCTTTCTAGTTAGTTTTGTTTTTCAGGATTTTATAGTTGAGTCTATCTCTAATTCCTTCTCATTGATAGGATTTGAGAAACCCTCCTAGGTAGTCTACCCAAAGGTGAAGAGAGGTTGGTGGATGGTGTAACCTAATTCTTCTTCATGCTCTGACTATTGGATACATTTTATCCATCATTGGAACTCTAGGTATTTATGGACGCTCTAAATTTTCTTCAACATTTGAGTCATTTTCTTATTGGGATAGAGTTTCACATTTGTTATGTTGAAAAATTTGTTGTTGTGAATTTCTACTAACCGTGAAGCCCTTTGGTTTATCACTTTTAATTGTTGTGGTTAGATTGGCGAGGCAAGTATTTTTAGGTGTTGTTCTTAATGGATTGACTTGGGAGCAAATGTTGAAGCTTGTCCAATGATGAAGAGAATGGCTAGTTGTTTTCCTATTGATCACCTCTTTTTAAGTGCATTTCAATAATCATCCCTATCTTAGTCGCCTTAACCATAAGGGGCGTTCTTCAGACATTTATTAGAAAAACGTTTGTATTCATAACAAGGATTGCATTTAAAAAGAAGTTTCTCATACTCTAGATATTGGATATGACTCAAGTTATCCAATTATGGTTCTACTACTTTTGGAAAACCCTTCTTAAGGTAAACTTCAACACAAATTCTTGTGTAAGTCAAAATTTTGTTTATAGTTTCAAATTTTTAATGCATTTTCTTAGGTGTTCCCAACTGAGACTAAAGTTTCATCAGTCCAACAATGGAGAAAGAACATAGGGGTTGTCATTTTCTAAGCTAAAATCTAAATCCCATCTTGATCCCATGAAATATGGGTCACTTTAGAAAATTAGATCATAGTCTTCCTTGAGTTTGAAGAGGAAAACAAAGAAATTACATCCACAAAAGTATTGCAAGACTTGCCCCTTTATGAGGGTGTGCCATTCCTTATCCAATTAGAGTTTCATTGTCTTGGGAGAGAGGCAGGTGCTTGTGAATTGACCAATATGACATTGTGAGGCTAATTTCAAGGGCACAATGTGAGAAAGGTCATATTTGATAGGGATTTCAGGAAAAAAGTTATATTTTTTTGACTAATTTGGACGACTAAGCTTTGAAAGGCTTGCCTAAAGAGGCAACATGAGAATGGAAAGATTCAATCTCAAAAAGTGGTTTTTTTTTTTTGGGGGGGGGGGGCGGAGTGTGGGGCACATTCACTCCCACGAGCTATTGCATAAGGGAAACTAGGGCTCTAAAGCTAGGGTTACATAAGGCATAGCGCACATGTGACGAGATGTTGGGAGCAATGGTTAGTCTCTCAAACATTACTCTATAGTGCTAGTGTAAATTAATTGATCTACAATTTCGATTTTATTTGATATTATGATTGTTTTGAAATAAAATTTTAATATTGATTGTGGATGGCCTTTGAAGTGTAATCCTTTGTTTGGGTATTACTTGAGAACTATTAGAGTGGTTGTTCTTGTCATAGGTTATTAAGGAAGATATTTATTATAGAGGTTCGATCATAATATTTTTTTTCTACGATGTGAGTTAATTTTCTATCATTCTAGAAGGTTGGGCCTAGTTGTAGGAGTGACATGTGTGGTGGTGATAGTCCTACTATACTAAAAAACAAAGGATTTAGCAAAGCAACATAAAATAAGGCAAAAAGGACTTTGCTTAGCTGATTGCAAGTCCTTTGGATTCACTATTTTCACATAAAATAGGTTGTAGATGGCCATAAAAGGCTTATCCAATGGGAAGCAATTTTGGAATGTGCACGCATTCATGGTGTAGGGAAAGTAAGATATTTGACAGGAATCAATATTGGGATGAATAAGGGGTATTGTATTCTTATAGGGAGGAGGTGTTTTAGAAGTGATATTGTTTATAGGGTCCACAAAAAGCACCCAATATGTGTTTGTGGATCTTTTTCTTATTAATCTCGAGACACCACAAGCATCTGACACACATTGTACTAGTTTGTAAAATTATGCACATCCACTATTTGTGCATAAAAATCACAAATCCCAGTAAGATTTTAGATGATATTTCAACAATTTTTTTTTGGTTTCTAGTTTATGTGAGTCCTAAGATGATTAGCAAAACTAACCTATGGCTTGAGTAGTCGCGACACAGGGACACCTAAGCCATCAAAATCACCTAGAGATCACACCTAACCTAGACCACACGAGCCCTTAGCATGATTAGTTTTTTTCTCACGGAGTTTTAAACCATTAACTTTTACACTATGAAGTGTCTTAACAAAACACTTTGTTACCATCTACTCTACACCTCGTAAGTAAATAATATTTCAATATCACAATACATTTGCTCTCTAAAAATTATTATGAACATAATTTAAATATATCCTTCCTTCACAATAAAAATTAAAATTATTATAAAAAACACAAGTCCACATATAAATACTCTTACAAAAAGTTGGAACTAATATGAAAAAGGATTGTCCATTCACATTTTTTGAACCATATAATAAGCAAAACTCACTCATAATAAATTAGTAATATAAATAGGCATGGAAGTGATTACAAAATTTTAAAATTACACCCTCTGAAAAGAAGACCTTCTGACATGATTAACATAAGTAAGTACCAATGGAAAGTTTGAGATAAATTCGACGAAATTTGTTGAAAAACAAATATTTCTATCCTATAGGGCCTTCCTATTTCGTACACGAACTCAATTTTCAGAGCGAAAACGAGAGTCGTTAGGTAAGGGTACGTTTGTGATGTTGACGGAAATGTCTTGTCTTCTAATTTATATTAATTTAAAATGATATTTATATTTATATTATTATTTTGTTTTAATTAAAACTAATTTTAATTTTTAATAATTTATTAAAATAAATGGAATTATTTTTATTTTTATTTTTTTTAATATACAAATTTTGTACTCGAAAATTAGATTATAATTTTTTTTTTAAATAATGTGAAATAAATAAAAAAATACAAATTTATAGTTAGATAATTTTGAAATTTAATTTTACTAAAGTTAAACATTATTGAAATTTCTCAAATTTTGTAATAAAATTTAAATTATTTTGTATTATTTTTATTTTTTAAGTTTATATTTTTCCTTATTTTTAAAATAAACTTATATTTAACTATATATTATGAAAATGAAATATTAAAAAAAAATGGGATCACATATGTTCTTGAAACATGTTTTATGAGAAAACATACAAAATTTTGCACTATGATGCAAACTTGCCTTTTATGGATGTGATCCTTTAGTTTCTCTCTACCGTTTCCTTTATCTATTGTCAATATCAAATATGGAATGATCAATATGGTTGCAAGTGGAAGGAAAATAAAGACAAAACATGCTAAACAAATGGGTTGGACTATGAAAGCACCATAAGATAGAACCGTAAAACTAAAAATCTATGGGCCTATCACTTAGTGAAATGCATTGTAATATTGTCATGTAGGCCAAATCCAAATCTTCCCAATGGTTACATTCAATTGAGCTAAAGAAAATCAACTTCCTTAAATGAAAATTCAAGGAGTCATATAAAAGCAAGAAGGGAGTTTGGGACAAGGGACGAGTCATCCTTGGGGTGTCACCCATCACTTAAATGTTGCCTCTCTATTTGAAGTAATCAATGCTTAGTTATCATGTTGCTGACAAGGCTTGAAGAATTTTCCTACTCTACAATGACAATGTGGACAATGGAAAACTTATCACAATCCATTGTGGAGGAGGAGGCTAGTGGTGATGCCTTTCTTGGTGTTCACGAATGAGATGACTAGCTGACGTGGACTATTTGGACAATCACATTAGGTCAATCGAATAGGGGTACTTTACTCATGGTGCATAAACCATTGCCTAATAATCGATTAAATGGTGTAGTTGATATCTCTCACTTGCATGTTTTGAAATAAATAACAATTTTCAGGTTCAAATTAACATAGTCGCAGGGATTATCAAACCAAGTGAATTTTATGTCATGCTTGATACCAAAACTATGAAAGAATCATTTTTCACTAAAGAACTGATACCATTTCCCAAGCAATTGTTACATGCCCCTAACTATACCTTTGTATGGGATATTTTGTCTTGCTGTCCAATTATCCAAATAGATAAAAAGAGGCACATAAGTGTATTAGCAAAAGTGACACTTAATGTCATAGAGTACAATTTAATTGACTTAATGTTCACTTTTCCTTATCTCAAATGTTTTTTTTTCATAATAAGGGTTAAGAGTAAAACGTTATGGCCAAACTCTATAACTCAAGAATGTAAATAAAATGGAGGATCCTTAAGTTAGTTTCCCAACTCTTAAAAGGTTGGGAAATTTTCATGCAATGATTTTTATTTTCTTCTAAGAAATACACCAAAATCATTACTTACAAGGATAAATGCAAATAAAGTGAGACAAACAAAAACGCTAGATTATTAATAAAACAACATGTATAATATATTTTGGTGTTGATCCTTTGTCAACATTGGATGATTTTTCTCTTGGTCACTTCAATTTATTCTTCCCTTAAATCTTGCATTACTGTGACTAGTTTTTGTTGCTTTCTTCCTTCTTGGACGTTGTTCATTGTTGACTTTGTCTAGAGTGATTTAATAGGTTTTAGGTCCTGTTGGATTGATTCTTCTCCCTTAGCTTGATCAACATAGCTTGGCAATGTTTAGGGGGTGATCAACGAGATGTATACTTTGTCATGGAGTGCTAAGACCATACACTTTGTCGATCTGAGAGATTATTAAGGCAAGGGAGGGAGGGAGGGGGGGGGGGGGGGAGGGAGGTGCAAACTTTCCTTATTCTTGATGAGCCACGAATGAAGAGACCAACATATGAGATGGCTTCAAAGATGGAGGACGTAGGAAAGTCCTTGATCATATGATGTGCTTTCATCATTCCATCCCATCAAGTATGTTTATGGAAATATTTCTTTGGATACCTCACCTTTGGAACTTTGGTGCAATAAGTGGTAATGTGCCGTGTTACAAAATATGCTTTGCAAAAGTGACTTGTTCATTGTCCAACTTTTGGGCCCAAGTATAGTTTATGGTAATAATATAGATTTCTACTAGCAAGCCCTTGTTAAGGTCCATGACAATAAATATGCACCCATGTTTGTTCGGTGATATGCTAATACTTTACATCTTAAAGCAATTTCTATAGCATTTAACACATCACATCCCTAAAAATTCAAAGGAATAATAAGCAATACTAGCCAAATAGGCACTACAAAAAGAGAGAGAGACTTAAGTGGTTCAAAGGTTGGAGTCCAATGTTTCAAGCGACGATTGAATTTGCCCCAAAGCCAAAGGATAGAGTTCAGGCTTTGATCTCTATGCTTAGTTTTGTCAAATTCTACTATAAAGAATTCCTTAGATGAAGGGTAAAATATGCTTCTTGCTTGACTCATGGCTTCCAAGTGTATTGAATCCATTAGTGAAGATTTGCAAGCTTTGATTAAAGGTTACTAAATTTGCAAGCTCTGATTAAAGGTTACTAAATTTGCATATTTATACATTTTCTTTATGGAATGTTGATTACTCAATCATATTGTTTGCAACAGCTATGACAGGGGTTGAAGCTTCATTGACCATATCAATTCTAGGTGGAGATTTGCCAACATTTCCTTGAATGAATGCATTGTTGAAGGAGGAACCATGAATCCTTTCTCCTCTAAAAACAAAGATAAAGTTGGTGATTTGGGTGCCAAGGATGTTGGCACGAGAAATGGAGTAAAAAATATTGTCATCATGCCATATCTTTGAGCCCATGGAGAGTAGGGATCCATCGTGAAAAAAGAGAGAACTCACAAAATAGAGGAGGGAGGGGAGATGCAATGAAGGAGTCAAAGGGTCCATCTATTGTAGTTAGAGCCAACAACTAGGGATAAACCTATTTGTCACCTATTAAGAAATTGTGGGCACCATCCTTTGACCCTTTGGAATTTCTTTAAACTAATATGTTAATAAAAAGTACCATTTTCATCCTTCCTCATAGGCACATGATTGAGTTTAATTTGCAAATCTTTTATTCATCTTTTGAAGCTCTTTCTGAAACCAAGTTTTATGTAATCACTTTAAACACTATTTTTATTGCATTTTTCCCAAATGCTATTAGCCTAATGAAGTAATAAGGAAGGTGCATAAGATTTAAGTAAAAATGTGGACAACCTAATTTCAACATGTGTATGACATAGATGTTGCATGGAAGACCACCAATAAACATGTAAAAATGATTCCATATGACATATCAATATGATAAGGTGTGGCACTGTGAAGCAAATAAACATTTATTTATTATTTTAATTGAAACTGGAAAACATTATGTTGAAAAAAGTTGTAGCGTAGCTGAACAAAATTAGTATAGATATCGGGGTTTTGAAATTTCAGTCATGCAACTAGCTTGCAGAGCAAAGGATAAAAGGGAGTGATCCAACGATTAAATTTTAGTAATTATGAATACAAGAATAAGTTCTAACAAATTTCTTGCTTAGAATAATGCAAAAATAAGCCAATTATTACTTTTGATGAACTCTCCCCACATTAAATAGGTCAAAGACTAGAGTTCACTAATAACCTAATAAAATATTTGATTTCACCTCTCTCTCTTTGCTCTTTACTTGATTTCGTTCCCCTTATTAATGGGGGAGTGAAAACAAGCTTTTTTCAAGATTTCACTGAAAAATTGAGAACCAAGAAGTTAAAGGTCATGGTTCTCATTCATCTTTGCTTTTTCTCTTCATCCTCTTATTCCTTTTATTTCTCCAACTCCTCAGAATTATATCTATAATAAGTTATGGAAATGACCATAACTTAATACAAATTTGAAATACCCCAAACTAATAAAAGCAAGGCACATCAAAACAACCAAAACAATTGAAACTAACTACTTCACCACCAATATTGTTACGCATAACTAAAACACATTACAATTCTCCATTACTACTACTACAATATTGTACCACTACTACTATTCAACTTTTCAATACAAAGGGATAGACTTTTAAGAACGACATAATGTTATAACATTTTTCCTCGTGAGAAGTTAAAATTCTTAGTAATTTGGAAGTCTAATCCATTTTTCATGATATTGATTGATTTAAAAACATGACAAAACATTTTAAAACATTATTTCACTACATACAAAATATTTAAAACATTATTTCACTACATACAAAATACTTGGATTATGCTGAAACTTTAGTCATACATCAAATCAGTACCTAATTATATTAGATTTGTAACTTTTAGAAATGTTAAAGACATGTGCCGATGGGGAAATTAAAGTGCAAAGGCTTTCAATTATAGTAATGAAATCAAGTCGAGAGGCGTAGAACTGAAATCGAATAGAAGGTGTGCCACCAGCCACGCTTGCGCCGTCTTTATTCGACACGTTTATAAAAATTGGTCACAGACAATAACGCAATGATTGTAATGAGAAAATCTACCACACTCATTTTACCTACAACAAGACGGGAAAATGTAAAATTAACGACCGCTCGTGTTTTTACGCCTCAAAGCTGGTAATTACAGCGACGCTGAGAAACAGAGCAAGTCCCGTTGGATTTTGTGACACGTGGCTCTTTTGGAGTGATTGTTTCCACGTGGAAACAGCAACTAATAGCGGCATGGTGGTCCCTCTCGACAGAGTATCTGAACAGAAGAGCTGGTGACCTGAAGAAGTCCTCCGTAACGTTGATGACTGGCAGCAGACGGTATCTTTAAAATTTCTCCAGGTCGGTAATTTGGTTATGTTATTTTAAATATATATTTTTTTGTTTTCTAAATTTTTTTCTCGCTCCCGCTTTTTCCAGCGCAGTGAAGCTCTGACTCTGCTGCCACTACTGAGACTGCTCTGAAACCCTAATTGACGGTCTACAATTTGAACGTTTCTGCCATTTCTAAGGGATTTTGGAAGCTTTTGAACGGTGAAAATGAAGCAAAATGAAGCAAATATTCCTGTAATTCGACAGACTTGAGCAAGTTTTGGTAAGTATTTGAAGCTTCAAGGAACTACAATTAGAGAAAATATATTAATATTTTTTCTTCTTCTTAGGCCGTTCAAATTCTGATACTTTTTTCTCCGAGGATTTGAACGGTGAAAGAGACGCAAAGGTGTATATTTTGGACTATCTATGAAAGCATTAATGAGTTTCTGACGGTTTGGTGGCAATACTGTCCGGGATTTGGCCTATCCGAGCAAAGTTTATGAGTTTCTGAGGGTTTAAAGAATTGCAAATGGATCGATGTGTCTGTAACTTGTTATAAAGCTTTAAGTTTTGAAGAATTAAATGGAGTTAGAGTGCCTATAATTTGACATAGCTATCCCCCGCGTGTAAATTTTTCTGAGAACTGAAGCATTTGAACGTAGAATACTTGTTAAATATGTGGCTAGTTTGAGGTATTCACGCGACCTTTATGAAATTTTGAAGCTTCAAAGTACTGAAACGAGGAGCAAATCCAAAACAGTTTAACGATTACGCGCTGAAGTTACAAGAACATCCAGTGTTCCAGTACGCAGGAATTCAAATTCACGAACCTAGCTGTTATTCTCATGTGTTTGGAAAGGTCAGTAGGATAGCAGAGTTGGTTGGAAAATATTGAAGCAAGCTCTGATGGTCTTATGTCCATCAATCTTGCTCTGCTGTTACTCGATCTTTATATTTCACCGTTCACTGTGTGTGACCTTTTGTGCGTCCTGTCTGTATTTCGGTACCAATATTTCATTATTTTGCTTTAGTATTAAGTTTAGTTTTTGTCATTTATATCATTGCTGTGTCCGCAGACTCCCGAGTATTCCTTTTCTTTAAAAATCGCGATTTTGTTCAACTATCAGGTTCACTTTTGTCTGTAGAAATTTGAAGACGTTAAACAGAGCTATACGGAGTCCATGCATAGGAGCGCTTTGGAGTTCAAATCTCGGTTTAAGTTGCACAAGATCGACATAAGCAATGTGGCCTTTAATGTACGAAGCTGGAAATCAATTCTTCATTATTCTGTTTCATAGCTTTGAGTAATATTAGTTTACAGTTGGATATAGATTAGGTCGGTTGGAGCTCCAGGTAATTGACATCCAGGGATCTTTTTTTGGGTCAAATAGTAAAAAGACTTTAGACCTGTAAACACGAGGAAAGCATGAAAAGATCTTACAAAGATTATAGAAATTAATAGCTGTTCAGAAAGAGTAATTAGCCTAATAATCTAATCCAGTGTCTGTTAACCAGTGAATTTTTTTCTCCTTCTACTTCACAATGAGGCAAAGATCAAGTTGAGCGGTTTACCTACTGATTGATAAAACCTTCTATTCTCCTAACAGGTATGTCTTAAAGGCGTCATTGCTATTTTTATCTTTCGGTGTAAATTAGCTCAGAGGCGATTTTGGATTGCGGGAAATCCAAGAGCTTCTGATGCCGCAGCGTCAACTATCGCCATCTTCTCCGACGAATCAAAACTCAAAACATATACAGCTACAACCACAAACATATTCCGATCCACCAGCAACCTCTCCAAGTAGCCAGGTATGTATATCATCAAGGACAGACTGTTTTTGATCCAGTCTGTTTCGATTTTAATCATTGGATGGTGTTTATTACTTCGATTTGTTGCCATTCAGCTCTCAAATGGACAGATGTGTTAGATATCGGGTGTAGAGATTAGAGCAGATGTGGAAGAAATTCGTCACTTTATTAGATATCATACTGATAGCACAGATCATGAAACACGGGCATTTGTTTAATTTCAAGCTGGGAAACCTTTATGATTTATATCTGCTTTAAAGTTTATACTAGCCGGTTTAATGCCGATTCAAGAAAATAATAGTCAATGCAGACTGCTAGAACTCTTAACAGCTAGGATTTTCATTAGCCGTATATTCATATTATGCAATCATCATGGACTTGGACATTGAACTGCTAAATTTGCAATTAGGTGCTCTACAGATCGGTGGCTTATACAGTTGAAACTCTAATAACCAGATTTAAAAAAGGCTGACTATATCTATCTGTCTATATATCGAAGTATAGATCCATTTTAACCTGGATCTATTAAGTGCCTGAGTTTTTCACCTCACATTTTTTAATCTTCGATATAGATCCATTTAAACCCGGATCTGTTAAGTGCCTGAGTCTTTCACATCAAGTTTTTTCATAAGTCTGGGATAAAATGTATCTATGGTAATATCATATTTAGAAAAGTTTAAGACGGACTGGACCATGGGGTAGGCTAAACTTTTGGTAATCCAGGCCAGCAGGTTTTTTGAATACTTGTCAGCTTTTACGTTTTGATTTAAGCCAAGTGCAGTTACAAATTTCGAGAGGTTGCATGTACCCAATTAACTTTCTTGGTGACTTTACTTTGATATATTTATATTTTGCTGCCATTTAGGGATTTGCATTTTGCCTCTGTTTTTCTCTTTCGTAAGTTTGTTATCGATGACGAAATTGTATGTAAAGCCTGTAGAACCTCAACAAGAACAGGAGCAGCAGCACAGTCCTCAAGAAAGCACGGAACAACTATCATTGCTAGAACTGCCAGAACAGCAAGGGGACCAACAACAAATACCTTTATGTGAGGCTATTGTGACCAATTCAGTCTCAGAACCTATTTCAAATGGCCATGCAAGAAAAGTTTCATTTGAGGATATTCAACTTGTAAGTGCGATAAATATGGAAGTCAGTTAATTTTTATTATGACGGGTTTTGGTTTTAGAATGAGCAACGAAGAGTAGTCTTCTGGGAATACTCGGGAATTTTTATATAATTGTAGATTTAAGTAATAGTTGACTGTTTATTGTCACAGTAGATGGAATACGCTGGTATTTATTATATCATTGTAGATTTAAGTTAAAGTGGACCCTTTATTGTTACAATAGACTAAGTACCAGGTAGCATAGGTAGCTATAATGAACGGATGGTTGACACTGACAGCAATGCTGGCAACAATTTCTTTTACTTCTAACAATTTGTTTTAACTTTTTTCATACTTAAGTAACATTCAACCTTTGTTTTATAGTATAGACTGCTTTGGCAACTTTGGTAGTTTTTCCTAAATGGATGCACTATTTTGCAGGTGCAAAATTTGATTGAAAGATGTTTGCAGCTATATATGAGTCAGGATGAAGTAATAAAAACCCTCTTGAACCAAGCCAGGATAGAACCGGGCTTTACCGGTCTTGGTGAGTTTCTTTCTGCGGTGCTATTACTCACATCATACCTAGATAACTTCACCATCGATGAGAAGCTGTATCTTAAGAAAAAGTACATTTGCCAACGTATGTCCACAAATAATAAAAGGAAACATTAAATCAAGTATTGCTAACTGTAATTTATATGAATTATTAACAGATACTCTATAGTTTAAACTGTTGTTAGCTTACCAGAAATTCGATGTAGTTCAAACAGCAAGGATGCAATGCTCTAAATAATAACTTGCCATGGGGTAAGACGTATTACCTATTTTGTTTATGGATCATTTTCCTTTTTGGATGTTGGGAATAGTGGCAATTTAGTTGGGGATTTATCAAAAATGAAACTACATGAGTACAATAGGAATTTATTGATGCTCAATATTAGGGAGATTAGGATTTGGGACATCTCAAAGATGGACTTTCCTAGATTTTGGGTCATGAACTTCCAACACATTTTTGGGGGCCTAAACAGTGTTTTTTGGGCCTTGCGAAGGATAAGGGTTGTTGTAGGCTTGCCACATCCAAGACGGAATTTGCTCTTCATTACTGAAATTTTTCCAATGCTCATCATGCACCTAAAACAGAGTTCATATTTGAGAGTTATGGCTCTGACATCCAAAATTGCCCCTGCATGTCCAAATGGTGACCATGTTAGCTCACCCCAATTTGAATATGGGGAGTTAGTAATGTGTGGGAATCTACTAGAGACATTTGGAGTACTGTGGAGGTTCAAAAGGGTTTCAACTTTCAAAAGCTTGAGTGTAACCCTAATTGTAGCTATCAAAAACTTGGCAGAAAGGTGGAAAAGGGTTTGGTTTTTCACTAGTTGCTGACTATTTCATAGTAGTAGGGGTGTGGAGAAGATGCTCTCAAATTAGAGAGTCAGAAGGATATTGTAGAGAATAGAAGTCCATAGTGTTTCATAGCTTTGTAGTAAGCTTGTACAACTTTGTAATCTGTATCGTAATCTCCCTAATAGAAGAAGATGAGAGACTCAACCCTTCATTGATTGTTGGTTTTCTTATATGGGTTTCCAAGGTGTTCCATTGTGCGGCTTTGCTATTGTAGTATATTTCATGTTGTAGTGATTAAATATCTGAATGGTGTTTTTATTTTTGTTAAAACATAAAAAATACAAAAAGGTAGTTGCACAGTTAAGCTTGGGTTCATTGTAGCCATTTTAAGTTTAGATCTGTTTTGTTGCGGTAACCATTGGAATATCCAAGTTGATTTATAGTTGAAGGCTAGGTATTTGAATTATAGAAAAGATATCCTTTGTGCAATCCACCAAATAGCCTGGATTTCTTTCCTTCCAAAGTAAGAGTAGGGATACTCTATTGAACAATGGTAGTAACTCCTTGACCTTGTTACATAGATGAAAGAGAATGATTGCAGAGATTTCCTAGGTAGACCCTTTTTACCAGTCATTTATTTTCTTTAGATTTATTAATAAGCATTCTTGAGTATGTGCATTTCCCTAGCTTTTATCTATCATTATTTGTGGTGCTTGAAAAGTTGAAACGTTTGATATTAAAATGAAAGTATTCAGCCAATAGACTAAAATATTAGGGTTATGTTTAGAATATATTATAAAATATAAAACCAAGGGAAGAATTGGAAATGGATTGTCTATTGGGATGTGGTATAGTGGTTGAAAGTTGAAACAAGGCATTCACTCATATTAATGACCTAGGTTCAAGCCCTCAAGGGGCATAGAGCTATGGCTTCTAAGTTGGCCTATAGTAATTCATATGAAGCATTTGCTAATGCTACCTAGTCACTATATCTCCTGGGCAACATTGCAAAGTGCAACTGTCCTCATGCAAAAGGCACATAAACCTATATTTATGCATTCAAAGGCCCTATTGATCTAATGTCTAGCTAGTTGAAGATTGCTTCCCTCAATGTTAAATCATCTATTTCAATGATCCAATTTTTGGTTGCATCAACCTTCTTTTGTTTGATTGCATCAAGATTCATGGTTTTTGATATTTTTAAAAGAAGCTTTAAGCTTTAGTTATGACACTTCTAAAGGGAAAAAAACCAATTCAAGAATGATGTTAAAATAATAAATATGTTATAATTTTAGTAATTTAACCTTTGTATATTACATATAGTGCTTGAACACTAAATCCTTTATCTACTTGCATGCTAAATGGTTGTGAATCTTGGAGTGTATATGCTCTAATATTCTCTAGTTATCCTCACAATATGAAGCATTGCAAGTTTAACTCAACATTTGGATAGCTAGCCTTTCAAATTTAAGAGTATGATTGTCAAAGTCCTCCCACCATACACTTCTTTGATAAAGGATGACCTATTGGTCACCTCTTGTTGATAATGGATGACCTATTGGTCCCTAGGATGTCCAATGGGATTCCTTCAAAGGAGAAGATATATTCTGTTTTGATAAGGGAGGAGAATTTAGGCCGGATTTTGATAGGTTCACAAAAGGTAATCATGATATTATAACACATGGGGGGTCATCACTTTTTTGTTTTTAGCCCAAAGGGAAAATTTGTAACTTTATATTTATCAAAATTAAAAGTAAAGTTACATTGGAGGATTCCATCATTTTTTTTGTAAGCTTGGCAGGACTACATCTTCATCATGTCCAATATATCACCCCGATTGGTGTGGGGAATTGAACCGATGACTTCACATCAAGGAGTGCCTTAACAGAGCACTTGATTGCTGTCTATCCAAGACCCCATGGACGGAGGATTCCATCATTAAATACAACAAAACATATAAAAAATATGCTACCTATTACCCTAGTATGTAGCTAGCACATATTATAGATAATCTTACCATCAAATAAAAATATCAACAACATATGTACCAAAAATGGGGCATGTAGGCTAGAAACAAAGTCAAGGATTAGTAGGGAGATGCCTCCCTCCTATGATCTCTTCCACCTATAACACACCATTGGCTTAAGAGTTGTACTAATGATAATCATTTTTGAATCTCAAAAACAAGAAAAGCCAAATGACTATGAGAGTATGATCTAGTGAAGGCCCCATTTTTTTTTCTAATACCAATTTTACAAGGTTTAAAATTGTATGCATCTCGACTCAATTGCTTGTTCCATTGCTGAATGACGGTTTGAAAGAAAAGGAGTTTCCATCAAGTAAATAGATAAACTTCAACCTTGCATGAACCCGTGTTGCCATCGCTGACACCATCAAAACAACCCCAAGCATATGGTTTGTCTATCTCTGATAGATTGCATTTCCGTGGGTCACTGAAGTTGTGGGGGTTTGTCGCTTATAGTAATGGGAATATGCTTATCTACTTAGAGAACATAGAGGTCAAGTAGAAATTAGAGCTTTGATGGAGGGAATTAAAGTATGTCTAAGATTGGGTTTGAAAAAAGTGGCGGTTGAAAGAGATTACCAAATCACAACTAGGCTTATGCAAGGATTGACCTGTCCAAGGATTTAGCAGTTACTTTACATAAATACATAGTATTAAGTACTTAGAACTAGTAATGAATAAACAAGAAGAGGTTACATAATGTCTCTCTCCTCTTCTTTCATATGTATGTAAGAATACATGATGAATTGATAAATGATGATTTGTATTAGTTTTTGTAGCATTGGATGTGTTCTAGCCACGAGATTTGGCATAGAGGCTAGAATACATGTATTCTCCAATACCCATCAATTGTTTTCGGAAATTCCACCTATAGACTAATTAAATTAATTAGTTAGTTTTTTAATATTTTCTTAGTCTAAACTTTGGAAATATGATTAATTAAAATGAATTAATTCAGTCACGGTGAGAATGTTCTAGAAAAGTGCATGGATTGATTTCTAGTTAATCCTAGCCATCGATTAAGATTTAATTGTGGCCGTTGAAGTCTCAATGGAGGATTATAGGAAGAAGTCGATGGGGCTTGGAGAAGACACACCAAATTAGTTGAGCATTCGATTTTCTTGAGAAATCAATTTCCAGAGTAGCAACATTCAGTTGCTGGAGGTGATTTAGTGAGGTCAAAGCAGTGAGAGAGGGGCAGAGATAGTGAGGTCGGAGGAAGCTTTTCCAGTTCCAGTGAGTACATTGCAAAGAGGCAGTGATTGTCACAAAGAGGCAGCGCAAAGCCCTCTTGAGGAGATTTCCGTTTTGCTGGGGAGAAGGCGAGATTGTGAGCCAGAAGCTGGGCAAAGGGTCCATAGGCAAAGCGTATTAGTTTCCCAGACAACAACTGACGAGACAATGAGAGGAGAAGCAATTCCGAGCACAAGGGACGCAGTAACTGCGTAGGTTGACGTAGTGACTGGGCAAAGGTAGCAAGGGGCAGCTCAATTCGAGCTGAGGTCAGTGTCAGATCACCTGTGGAGAGATATTTTTCTCACCCAGAAGGGTTTGCGTCACCCTCTGCATGGCCTCTGCGTCAACTTGGATGGGCTACATCCCTCCTGCTGGCTTCTGTGTTGCTTGGTATGATGCTGCCTCTCTGCTGCTGCATTCTCGGCCTTGGATCAAATCATCCCTTATTGATCTTTTCCCCTCACTGCACTGCAAACCCACTTCGAAATCCTCAACAAACCTCGTCCCAGAATTTCGACTTAGCTTTAGTGCATCCGCTGTGTGTGTGTCCTCCAACTGACCCCAAGCTTTTCCTTTATACTTTTCTTGTTGGCAAACCAACGACCATGATCTAATCACTAATTGACAGCTAAGATTAAAAGAATGCTTTCTCCACGTCACTTAAAACCTATGTTGCTAGGAAACGTGGGTGCGGGGACGGGGACGGGGATGACACTTTTTGAAACAGGGTGCGTGGGTGCGTCGGGGGTATATACTATATATATATTATATTATATAATATTATATATAAATTATAATTTATATATGTGAATTTGTATAAAACAAGAAAAATAAAATATTTTTGATTTAAAAATTAAAGTTTAAACTTCAAAGATTTAAACATACACATCATTGAACATTCAACATTCACATAATGATATATATAATATGAATCATGATAATATTAAATAACTTAATAAGTTATAAAAGTCACGATATATGTCCATTGTCATACTACATTCAAAATTTCCCTTAAGGGCAAAGAGTCAAGACATCTCCAAACATGAACTAGGAAATTTCAAAATACTCAAATAAAAATTTAAAATAGTGAACAATGGCTTCCTCAAGCCATGTCATCAACATCCATGTCATCAACATCACTTAGATCTTCAGTTAGCATGCTCTCAAGGTAGGAATCACTCTCATCTTGAGCCTCCTGCTCATCCATAACAGTTGAAGGTAGCTCAATAAGGCCATCTGGTTGTATTTCCTCATCCACACACATAGCATCATCTGTGTATTGGTCCCATCTCTTGAAAGGACCCTCCTTGTACCTAGGGTCTTTTCGAGATATGAGACGAAGTGTGCTATGAATGTACACTAAGTTCTCTGCCTTCTTTGAGCCCAACCTATTTGTTTTTACTGAATGGATAAAGGCATAAGTACTCCAATTCCTCTCGCAAGATGAAGAACTAGCTACCTGGAAAATTAGCGGAAGCCCATTAAATTAATTAAAAATTTAAAAAGAAAAGCTAAAATGAAAATTGAAAATCCAATACAAAAATTTAAATGAGAAATAAGATGAGGAACTCCAAACTAGTTACTTGTCCAAGTAATCGTATGGCAAACTGCTGCAACTCAGGAGCATCAACACCATGAAGCCACCACCAATCAATTGGATCCTTCTTCTTGCGTTTATCGGCCAAAGCTGCATGTGAACCAAAGACACCTCGACCACGTGAAAATTGGGCAAACTGAGTTCGTATGTCAGAGGCTTCTTCTGTATCACCATAAATTTTCTTTATAGCGGTGAAGAATCCTTTGAACACCTCTCTATCTTGGGAAGGAGGCCTCTTTCCTGTGGTGGGATCATACCATTTTGGATTAATTGCATAAGCTGCCATATGATATTCCACCGCCCATGTATAAACTCTTTCAGTTGTGGCCACAAAGTAGGATCCTTCCTATTTATGATGGCTTGGATCCTCTCACACATGGAGTCCATGTTCTCATAAATTTCACCTAAACATGGACCATCTGTATCCGCATAGCGGATCATATCACAAATTGGTTCTATAAATTCCATAACAAATTTGGCATCAGCTCAAAATTGATCATCCAAAATCAACCTCCTCACCTCCAAAGCTGCATCGGAAGTAGATAACTTCCATTGATCCCACATATCACTGATCACTGTGGCAAATAAAGCCTCCTTCATCTCCACAAGCCTCCTAAGTAAAATGTAATAAGTGGAAAATCTGGTATCTGCAGGTTTAAGAAGCTCCATTTTGGCATGCTTGCGGTAAATGGCTTGTGATTGATGATGGTTGCATATAAAGATTTGAATTTTGCGGCCATTTTCAATGATTGCTTGGATCCATTCAAGTTTCCCAATGTCCTTCAATGCATTATTCAAAGAATGCACTGCACATGGTGTCCAAAAAATATGCCTGCGTACATCAAAGACAAAATTAATTAATAATATTTAAAAAAAATCAAACTTGTAAGTTGTAATCAAAAATAAAAAAATAAATAAAAATTCAAAATGTAATTGAAATTCAATTATTCATGTAATTTAAAAATTGAAACTTGTAGTTGTCACTAACCTATACTCCTTTTGAACCATTGCCCCTACTGCTTTGCACACTGGAGCTGCATCAGTAATAACTTGAACAACATTGGATGGCCCCACCTCTGCAATGGCATCACATAATTGGTCTTTCAAGAACATAGTGTTCTTTTCTTGACCAGAACAATCAATGGCCCTGAGAAAATAAGGACCAGACATGGAAGAGTCAATGACGATTCCTACAATCAGTCCATCCATCCATGACAATGGAGCATCCATCTACACTCCAAGATGCCTTCAAGGGTGCCATTGTCTTCTCAAGACGGGCTTTCTCCTTGTCCACCAAGACAGTTCAGAGCTTCTCATAACCAGGTGCTTTATATCCTAGAGGTCCATCATTAATAGCACGAACCATTTGCTCAAAATAGGGTGAACGAGCTGCATTGAAGGGAATGCCACATGCGAGAAAAAATCTTGCTATTGCAAGATCAACACTGTCCCTACCTTTCACATCAAACATGTCATAAAGGCCGCCAACTTTAGGCTTCTTGTGTGCATGACTGGTAGTGCTTTTTGATGCTCTAGATGGAATATGCTCATCACCAAATTGAACATCATCATCAGATGGTAATTCTTTCTCATTAGACTCATCATCTTCATTGACATCATGATCAACATTACGACATGACAGAGAGATTGCCTTACCATCAGCCTTTTGTTGCTCTCTTTGTGCACTAGGGAGTCTATTTGCATCATCTAGGTCTCCAGCGCAAGGATCAACACCCTTCCTTGGTATCTTCATGAAATGAGCTTTAACTCGGGTATAACTCCCTTTCCATTCAAGCTTACATAAATTGCATTTTATTGTAGTTGTCCCCCCAGAACCCTTTGGAGGTTTCTGCCTATCCACATATTTCCACAGTGGATATTTTGGATTTGATGAAGACATTGTTGATTTTGGAAATAATTTAATAAGCCAAATGGCCAAACCTGAAAGCAAAGAAAATAGAAAATTTAAATTAAAAACTGTGAACACTGAAAATTAAAATTTAAAAATCATAGGCCTCAAGCAGGCTGAAATTGGGCCTAAGGAACTTTGTAGAGATCTGTTTAAAAAGGAAAAATAACAGCCAAATTCAGCCTGTATAAAATTAGTCTATAAATATTAAATTATTAAATTAATAAATAGTAAAATACAGTGATGTAAGCTTGATTTTTAAGGACGCTGTTCAGTGTTGAAACTTGACAGTGACAGAGGTTCGATTTTCTGAGTTAAGGAGCACCTGGAGCAGCCTAGGAGGTGAGTGTTTTGCTGGAAGGAGAGTACTGTGTGAAGGAAAAATCAGCCTATTTTATTTTTTTTTAGTTGTAAAAATTTGTCCAAAGAAGCAAATAAAATAAAAAATACGGAGTGAAATTTAAAAATTATAATTTCATTTGATAAATCACTGATCAGTGAACAGAGGGCCGACTTAAAAAAAAAAAAAAAATTACCTGTCTTGCACAACGGCGACTACTAGGTAGACGTTGCGGACGACGGCTGCTGGACGGCGGGCGACAGACGCAGAGGCAGCGGAGGAGGAAACCGTCAAGGAGGCAGGCGTCGTGCTAACGTTGCTCAGTGCTAACGCTGTTCCGGAGGACGCCGTGCTAAGACTTGCTCAGTGCTAACGCTGTTCCAGAGGACGCCGTCGAGGAGGAGGGTGAGGTCGCTGTGAGGGTGAGGTTGAGGGTGCCGACGTTGGGTTGCTGTGGGATAGACTATAGTGCTGTGGGTCGGTCGATTTTAAGTTTTAGGTTTTAGAATTTTAGTATTTACTATTTAGTAATTTACGTGGTTTAAGTTTAGTGTTATAATTTTAATTTTTAAGTTTTAATTTTAATTTTAGTTTTTAAGTTTACGTTTTAAGTTTTAATTTTAATTTTTAAGTTTTAAATTTTAATTTTAATTTTTACGTTTTTATTATTTAATATTTAATAAATTAATTTAAGTTTTGAATTTTTTACACAAAAAAAATCGCATTAAGAATAGACTATAGTTAGAAATTATTTAATTTTAATTTTAATAAAAAAAATCCTAAATTTTAATTAAAAAAATTTAGACTATAGTCGAATTTTGATAAAAAAAATAAAAAAAATTAGCCTAACTTGCCCCCGAAGAACCCGAAAAGAACCCATTTTCGGGGTTCTTTGTTGCCGAAGAACCCTAAAAGAACCCGAAGAACCCTAAAAGAACCCTGATTTTGTGTTGGATGTCTCGGGTTCTTCCATGAAGAACCGGGTTCATTAGGGTTCTTCTAGGAAGAACTCGTCCCAACACCCGGTAAGTGGGGACGGGAACCCGGGACGGGTTCGGGAACCCTACCCCTGGGTGCGGGAACCCGTGCAACATAGCTTAAAACATTCTCTTCACATTTGTAAATTAATTCACTTTAATTTTTTAATTTCCATAAGTTAGACTTAGGGTCCCCATTAAAAAAATTGATTATTTGAATAATTTTTACACTAGATGGAATTTCTCCAAATGCTTTATGGGTCTTGGAGATATGATGTGTTCTAACCCCTCCACGAAGTTTTGGAGCTAGAGCACACTCGATGCTACCCCAAAATCTCAACACTCCCTCTTAGCAAGGAGTGTGCTCAAGAAATACTTCCACATCGAAGCATTGCCCTGATCTTTGGCATCGGTCTCCGCACTGATGCTTGGGCTGCTGCCCTTCATCCACTGTGCTGCTGCTCTCTGCACTGCTGCCCATGTCTCTGTCATTGACACTGCAACATCGGTATTGCAACTCCCTCTCAATTGCTGCATCGTGCTGCCAATTGCTGCACTGCAACTCAGTTGCTGAGAAGTAAGCAATTGAAGGACCACCCAATCACTGACAGACAAGTTAGTCGGGCTGCATCTCATCACTGAAGCTCCCTTGGCTCCTTCACTGCACTGTCTCTCTAGAGCCACTACGCTGCTGCTGCTCTACATTGCGTAAGCACTGCCCCTCTGCGCTGCTGCTTCTATGCTGCTGCTGCCTCTGCATTGCGCTGCTCCAATCTACAACGTCCCAACTTTGCCTCTGCTTCATCTATGATCTTTCGCACCAACTGCTTCAGTCGTCCTGCTACTGTCTTAAGGCTCCCGTAGCTCGTATGTGATCCAAGAGTTTGGGCACCTCAAGGATCCTGCCTACCCTCTGTAGCTGCTCTACAGATCAATATCGCCCCAACTCTTCTCTCGAGGCACATGAGCGCTCATTGCCACATCATCCTCACTACCACTGTCCCCTCTAGCTGCTGGTTCCTTGGAATTAGAAGATTCCTTGTCCTTCCTCTTAGGACAAGTGCTAGCGAAGTGTCTTCTTCTTCCCTTGTTGTCGTTGTCCTTTTGATGCAAGGGCTGCGTCCTCCTCCTCCTCCTTCTTCACTTTGCTACTTCCGCTTCTAAATTCCCTCTTGGTCATCCGCCAAATCTCTTCTTGTCGAAGGATAGCTGACATGTCACCCCAATAAGGGAGTTGTGCTCTGCCCAAAATGCTTTGGACAAAGGTCTCCCAGTCATTGGTGAGTGCATTTAGGTCAGTCCTTACTAAGAGCCCTTCATTCGGAGTTTCCCCCATGGCAATCAACTGATACCGGATAGTCTGCAATTTGGAGAGGAATGGATCGATCTCTCCCCCCTTATTCATCTGGAAGATCCTCATTTGGTTCTCTAGAAGCATCTTCCGTTGGACGAAGCTGCCTTGATACAACGTGGTCAAAGTTGTCCACACCTCATTTTCCATCTTCTTCTCGGCAATATGTGGGACCACGTGATCCTTCACCCCGTCCATGATCAAGCGCTTTGTCCGCGCTTGATTCTCGTTGAATTTCTTCAGAGCGTCCGCATTGGTCGGCACAACTAAGACATTTTCCGCATGGTCTCTAATGCTGTACTCCTCCAGAACTGACAGGATTCTGGCCTTCCAGATCGCGAAGTTGGACACGCTGTCCAACCTATCTTGATCACGTAGTACGTACGGGGCCATCTAGCTCAAATCTGTCGAAATGGGTACTCCTCTCCCTTCTACTGCTGCTGCACTCAACAGAAGACCGGATCTGGGTTGCTTGGTGATAGAAACCCTCTAGAGTAGTTGCTCCCTTTGACAACTGATTTCCCTCTCGGAAATCCTCCGCCAAATCTCCTGAATTAGTCCTCTACGATCGCCCTCCTAATCGAATCTCGGATTTCTTTGGCACAAATCTGTTGAGCGACTGTTCTCCTCCCGCTTTTGTCACCTTTGCTAGGCACTATTCTGCACCAACAGAACCTATGCCACACCAGCAACTTCTGAAGATCAGAAACTGCACTTTCGGCCTCGAAAAACTGCACAACAATTGTTAATTTTGGACAACTAGGTCCAAACTCCATGTTGTGATGCTCAGATGAAGATGCCAATATTTTTAATGGATTCCTCTTTCGGAGAGGTGCAAGATTGATCTAAAGATCATCTTGATCCGATGAGCAAAACATTTCTTTTGAATTAATTCCACTTATGTGCAAGGTCGGCTAGAATTGTAATGTAGACTTGAAGCCCCAACGTATGTGTCACACACCCTCACTGATGGATATATATAGGTCAACGTTGGAGGTCATTTTCACCATCACTCATCACACATTCTCTCTCATCATTTGATTGGTTCGATCATCATCTTGGAGGCTCTTCTTCTCTCACACGTGGCAAATTGCAGCAAAGGATTTTCTCATTTTGACCTAGGGTTTTAGTGCAGATTTGACTAGCGTTGACTTTGGTCAACACATGGTCAACTTGACCTAAAACTCTCCATAAATTCCGATTTCTGTAGTCCGCATTTTCTGGCACAAAAATAGAGGTTGAACGTTGACTTTGACTTGTTTGCGTTGACTTTTGCTGCCACTGTTTTTGCATTGATTGTTGACTGGACATTGTTGACTTTGGGTTGACTGTTACAGAGCTCTCCGAGAGGGTTGTGTGACACATTGTGGTTGGCTGACCGTGTAGAGACTTTGCTGGTTGAAGCATCCTATTGATCGCCGTAACGCACAACACATATTTTTTGCTATGAAGTTAAGTGTATTTTTGGCTTGTCTTCTGTCGATCTATTGGTATGTTCTATACTTTCTTGTTTATGTGATTGCTGTTTGATATCGGGTATAAAAGTAAAGTTGCATCAAGCATAGAACTTCTACGAAACTTTACATGGTATCAGAGCTAAGGTGAAGACAAAGCCCAAGTTTGTATTAAGAGCAATCACCGAAGAAGGAGCATTGGTCAAAGACCCATGGGTACCTCAAACTATAATGGCTTCAAAGCCGATGACAAGTTGACTGGGAAGGAAGACTTCCATGCCTGGAAGACGAGTTTGGATTTAATGTTGGAAGACCAAGATGTCATGGACTATGTGTAGGGTAAAATCCAAGAGCCTCCATCATCTGCACCTGCTGCCACCAAGTCAAAGTATAAGAAGGGGGAAATCAAAACAAAGTTGATGATCCGGGATTCAATTCATAAGAGTCTGGTTGCCTACATCTTTGAGCTACACACATCCACGGAGATGTATGAGAAGTTGGTCAACATGTTCAATGCCAACAATGCAAATCAAGTCCTTTTTTTTAAGAACCAACTAAAGAATTTGAAGAAAGGCAGGGATGAATCCGTTCAATCTTATCTTCTGAAGTTGACCGAAATCAGAAATAATCTTCTGGCCATTTGGGGAGACATTAGCTGATCAAGAAATGGTTCTCACAGCACTTGGAGGTCTCTCCTTCGAATGGCATGTATTCAATACTACCATTCTCAATAACAATGTGATACCTGATTTTGACGAAGTATTGTCGAGATGCACTCAAGAGGAAACAAGAATGATGGAATATGAAAAGGAAGGTAATGTTGCCTTCACTGCTCATGCTAAGAAAAAGAATAATGGTGGTCCGAGGAACCATGGAAGAGCCGGGGCCAAAGGAAAGAAAGGAAGATGTTACACATATAACAAGACTGGCCACTATGCTAGAGAATGCCCTAATAAGAAGGATTCTCCCAGGGATGATGACAACAACAACAACAGGGGGAATGACAATCAAAGGAACAACAGGTTCAAAGGAAAGAGGAAGGCTCCCTCTGGCAATGGAAATGGGCAACCTTTCAAAAGGTCAAGAAATTCCAGGTATGAGGAATCTAATGTTGTTGATGATTAGGAAAATGAATTCATTCTTGTATCCGCCCTCTCTGCTGCATATCCACCCGACACTATGGATGTCTGGTTGATTGATAGTGGTGCCTCAAGGCACCTCACTAGGTTTAAGGAGGCATTTTCTGATTTGGTTGAGAAGGATACTAATCTGAAAATAATCCTTGGAGATAATGCCACATATCCCGTGAAAGGGAAAGGGACTGTGACCCTCCACTTATCTCAAGGTCAAGTCCTCCGCTTGTAAGATGTACTATATGTACGTGATTTGAAGAAGAACCTTGTGTCTATTTCGACCATGGAAGACAAAGGTTTCAACGTGGCATTCGTTGATGGGAAGGTACGCATCTGGAAGAAGAGTTTCAAGGGAGCTATCACAATTGGGTTTAGAGTTGATACACTCTACCAGGGTGGAGGAAGTCCACTGGGAGCTACGAAATGTGATACTATCCGTCAAACCGAACTAAGGCACCGGAGGTATGGACACCTTCATTACACAGCCCTTCCCAAAGCAAGGAAAATGGTGACAGGGATGCTCGATGATCATGAAGGTGTATGTCAGGGTTGTGCCGAAAGAGAAGTGGAGATTTGCCACGATGTTACCTTAGATGAAGTTGTTTCCCTCAGGAAAGTGATAAATCTTCCGAGTTCTGAGAAAGATCATGAAGTAAGGTCTGGGAATCAAGAAGAACCGAAGGATGGGATGATGTTCGATGTTGAAGGACCGATGGACTCCATTGACCCACCTCCTTCAATGAAGAGAAGACCATCATGGCTCCAGGATACTCTCGAAGATGCCGAGAGACATATGGCCCTAGGGGGACATTTCGCGAAAGCAAGAAGTTGAATAGATACCAAGGGTATCTAGCAGCCATGAGTACAGTCATACAATTTGAGCCTGAATCTTCTGAAGAAGCCATAAAGCATCAAGTCTGGAAGGATGCTATGCACAAAGAATATGAGTCCATTATGAAGAATGATGTTTGGGATGTGGTTCCGAGACTGGAGGACAAAGCTGTTGTCACCGCGAAATGGCTCTATAAGATCAAGCATGGATCTGATGGTAGTGCTGAAGAGTTCAAGGCAAGATTCGTTCCCGTGGCTTCTCTCAAAAGGAAGGCGTAGACTATGATGATATATTTGCACCTGTGGCTTGATGTACCACCATCTGATCTATCATAGCCCTTGCTGCTACGTAAGGATGGAATCTTCATCAAATAGATGTGAAGACCGCCTTTCTGCATGGTACGATAAAGGAAGAGGTGTATGTGGAGCAACCTCTAGGGTTCGAAGTCTAGGATCAAGACACCCATGTTTGCAGGTTGAAGAAAGCCCTCTATGAGTTGAAGCAAGCCCCCAGGGCTTGGTACGAGAGGATAGATAACTACTTGATGAAGCTGGGCTTCACTCGTAGTAATGCTGATCCGAACCTTTACTTCAAGTTTGATAGAGAAAAGCCTCTCATTCTGGTGTTGTATGTGGATGACCTCTTCGTGACAGGTGTTGACCCTCTCATTCATCAGTGTAAGAGGGAGCTCGCTTCTGAGTTCGAGATGAAGGACCTAGGACTGATGCATTACTTCCTGGGACTGGAGGTCTGGCAGAGACCTGGTGAGATTTTCCTTTCTCAAGGAAAATATATTGTGAAGCTGCTGGAAAGATTTGGATAATGGACTATAAGTCCGTGTCGACATCGATGGAGCTCAACTTTAAGAAGTTGAGTGGCAGTGCTACTGGGCCCGTGCTAGCAAATCCTATCGAGTATCGTCAAGTCGTAGGGGCCCTGATGTTCTTAGGGAACATCTGTCCGGACGTATGTTGTGCAGTGAACACTTTGAGTCAACACATGGTTGATCCTCATAACATTCACTAGGTTGGTGCCAAGAAACTCTTGAGATATCTCTGGGGCACGATAAACCATGGGCTGAGATACACTGTCGGGAGCATGACACTCCGTGAATATACTGATGACGATTGGGCTGGCAGTGTGGTGGATCGCAAGAGCACATCTGGATGCTGCTTCACACTTGGGTCTGCTTCGAGCAGTAAGCAGAAGTTGGTAGCTTTGAGCACCGCTGAGGCCGAATACATTGCAGCATGTATGGCCTGTTGTAAAGCCACTTGGTTGCGAAAGCTCTTCAGTGAGCTGTGTTGACCACACTTTGTCAACGACCCCATAGCAGTACACCCCCATTTTTTCAAATGGGACTTATCATGTTCGAGGCTCGTGTCATCCAAATTTCATCGCCAATCGACAGTTTTTATAATGATGTAAACCCATTCTGCATTTTATGATGTAAATGATCTAAGTAAGACCGTCCATGTATGTAACAACCTAGGTAAGCCTAGTATGTTGTTGATGACTTCCATCCTAGGAGGTTTTTTGTCTTACTGATTCACGAAAGTGATCGACAGAGTTTTTCCCTCCAGCCTCACCCCAAAGCTAGGGTGGATTTTGTCATCAGCATACTAAGTGAGTCCTAGTGTTTCTATCGAGTCCTTGTAAAAGTAGTTTGAGCTACTTGATCTACTAGATCATGTTTTGAGTCACAGAATTGGGTATTTATTTGAGGGTCTATACGAATGGGTATTCCCCCTTCATGTATGTAAATGTATTATCTCATGTAAAAGAGGGTTGGAAAAATAATTACAATCCCCTCTTAGTCAATTAATTAAATTTTCTGGTCAATTGATTAATAAAATCCTAACCCAGAAATTTAATTAATTTAGGGTCCTAAATTAGGATTAAATCTTTAAAGGCAAAATTTGTGGGTCCTTGGAAAATGATTTTGATAGCCCCAGGCCAAGGGAATATTGAGAATTTTAAGAAATATTGGACCCTTGGGCCTTGGTGGTTAAGTCAAGGTCAAAATTTTGGGGTAATTAACTCAAAAATAATATTTTTGAGTTAATTAAAATTGAATTAAATGATAAATTCGTTTTTTCCCCAAAATTTTAATTTCAACGCTCCTGATTAAAAGATAATTAAATCTTTTGGACGATTGAGATTATTTTGATGAGGATCATCCAAACTAGCCGTTAGAGATCTTGTCCTATAAATTTAGAGGTCTTTCTCATTTTTGAGTCATCCGATCTCAGGATCGTGCACTTGCTCTTAGAAGCTCTTGTAAACTTTTGAGGAATAAAGCATAAAGACTTTGGGGTTACAAATCTGGATGTTCCTTCTCATATCTATGTGGTGAATTGTCTCTAAACTCTGCTACTTTGTTTCTTGTATTTTATGGTTGATGGCCTTCATGGATTAATCTGCATACAGGTATCTTGTGCAGTTTTCTGGGTTTATAAAATAACATTCTGATTTTTTTGCAAAGGTCTCATGTTGTTTTCTTAAATCTCTATCGATCTAAGATTCAGATTTAAGTGTGCAGGGCAATTTTTTTTAAAAGATTGGGCGTCTGGGGAAGTCTTCGGTTGGACCAGCCGACTCTCAATAAACATAAATCTGATAAGCTCTTTATTTGTTAAATTCCAGGTCTATCTTACGATATTTGTGATTTTGCAGGGTTTCGAAGGCTTAAGCCTCTCATTTAAAAATTTTAATTTCTAAACTGTGCTAAAATGGATTTCAAATCTGACCATGACGGTTTTAAATCTGTAAACTAGTTGTAAATTTGTAAATTTTCTTTTAGGACTGTAAGGGTTTAATCGTCTCTTGGTGCGTATCTTCAGATCTGGCTGGTTTCTTGCAGATTCAAGGTTCAAATCGTAATTTTTTTAAGATCTGAGGCAGATCTAGCCTCCAAAGGCCAGATCTGGCCTCAAATTACAACTGTGGACGAATCCGGACATTGTTTCGATTTAAAGGAGCATGAAATTTGGGCATAAATGAAGAAATTTTAAAATATGAGGTTAACGTATTTGTGAGTACTGGGTTTTCTTCACACTGCAAACTGCTGTCATCTCCCTTCATATACATCTGCATAAGGCGTCCTCACTGCTGTTGGTCCATCTCTGCTCTCTTCCAACCATTGCCATTTCTTCTTCACGCTTTCTTTTCCATCATCACCTTGCTGACCATCAATCACCCCTGTGTTCCCCTAGCTGCATCGATTTCACTGTCATTAAACGTTATAGCCATATCTCCCTCTGGTCCTCGACTTCCATCAAGCATCGATCTGCCCTCATCTTTCACTGCAATTACCCATCTTTCCCTTGCCGTCCAGGCCCGCTCCATAAATTGCACATTCATTCTGCGTTCACCATCTCATTTTGCAGCCGTCTCCCCTTGTCGTCCTGCAGCAAACAAAAAAAACGACAAAGCAGCAAGCCAGTGCTCTCTCACGTGGTCGTTTTCTTTCACGCCGTCGACTGATCCAGCCTGCAAACACAAACGATAAACCAAAAATACAAACAAAAAAAAACACAAAACTGCGTTAGATTTTTTTTTATGCCGGCATTTTTATTTTTGATTGATTTCATCTTAGGTTTTGATGCGTTGTGGTAGCGAGGGCTATGACTATAGTTTCGATTTTATTTGTTTATGTAGGCTTTAGTCTTAGACGTAGATTTGAATTTTTATTTTTCTTGTTTTATTTCATAGCGTAAGTTAGTGTTAGGTTATAGAATTCGATTGATAGTGTTAAGTTAGTCGTAGGCTTTTAGTTTAGTTTAATAAAATTCGATTTAGGCTAGATCTAACTTTAGATTTCGTTTTAGTTATAGTTTAGTTTAGTTTTAGGACTTGATTTTTAATATTTAGTTTTAATTTAGATTTTAATTTTGTTTAAGTTTTAGATTTAATTTTTTAGATTAGCTTTAGAACTTAACTTTAACTTTAGTTTCAGTTTTTTTTTAAATTTAGATTTTAATTTTAGTTTTTCCTTTTGATTTTTTAGAGTTAGTTTAAATTTTGATTTAGGGATTTAAGATAAAAAATATAAAAATTTCAAAATTTCAAAAAATCCTAAAAAATCTAGAAAATACAAAAATATAAAAGAAAATTTCAAATTTTCTATAGTCAAATGTGTAAAATTTTTCTATCTAAAGTTTTGACTATAGAAACATTTTCTGGATCGAAATTAATTGAAGCATCATAAATCTGGAAATATTGCAAATATCTGGCATTTTCATCTTGTGATAATATTGCTGTGGGTTTAGGATATTTTAATGCATGGTTGTGGTGTTTTCAATTGAATATCATTGTGATCAATCGTGTTTTAATAAGCAGCAGTTAAACGTCACTTACTTGTTTATAATTGCATAGCGAGATCTTGTTTGACTCCATTAGGCACTGGTCTTAAACGTGAAATCTAATTTAGATCTGTGGAATCTCGTTCCTTTTATCAAGTATTTGATGTTTTAGCTATGTCTCCTGGATTCTTCATCCTTATTTCTAATAGGGTCTACCTCTCTTAGCTTGCAAGGAGACAGCTTAAATAGAGAGATTGGGGATAAAGGTGACAGCCCCCAATCTGAGCTGTTGTCGCGGTGCCTGGACAATTTGTGCGACAACAAGCTGTTCGAGCATGTGCTAGATGCCACCGTTATCCTTTGTGATAACCAAAGGAGGATTCGTTTGTCAGAGAATCCCGTGTTCCACGATCGATCCCAGCATGTTGATGTCTGGTACCACTTTATTCGGGATATGGTACAACGAGGCGCCGTAAGGCTCGATCATATAGGAATTGATGAGCAGGCCGTGGATATTCTCACAAAGCCCTTGGGTAAGGTCATGTTCCTAACCTTCTGCGAGAATCTTGGAATCGTGGAACGACCCTATTCTGAGGGTCCTGTTGGACGATGAGCTCTGGGAGCTCCAGGGGGCTTTTGGGATAGCTTCTTGGAGCTATAAGCAACCACAGGGCTAGGCTTGCTGAACCTTGTTGGTGTGCTTCTACCCCATCGTTATGATATTGAGTTGGTTCACCTCTCTCTGATCTATGCCCTGTATGCATCCTACCCATGGAGTCTCGGATTCATGGGAAGTACCTCTCATTTGGTCAATGAGCTGGGAAAAGCTAGAGACTAGTAGCAAAGACCGATGGACGCATCGAAGATTGCCATACTCTCTATGTCTAGGATGGCACGTGTCCAACCACTTGATCTGGGATCAAGTCTAGTGAGGTTTCAGACCTCCAACTGACTTTGGGTTAGTTAAACCAATTTCGGGTTGGTATGTGACTCCTTTGATTCCTATGGAGGTTTTGGACCTCTAAGCTGAATTTGTTAGCCGGGAGTGATGTCTTTGTGACTCACCTTTTTGTTTTGAAATAAAGAAGCCAATAAAGCAAGTTACGACGGGATGACGCACGATGTTTGGATGGCACAGGTGGATGGAGTTCTCCCTAGTTGAGAGGGAGTGTTAATTTTTGACAACTAGGTCCAAACTCCATGTTGTGATGCTCAGATGAAGATGCCAATATTTTTATTGGATTCCTCTTTCGGAGAGTTGCAAGATCAATCTAAAGATCATTTTGATATGATGAGCATAACATTTATTTTGAATTAATTCCACTTATGTGCAAGGTTGGCCAGAATTGTAATGTAGGCTTGAAGCCCCAACAGGTGTGTCACACACCCTCACTGATGGGTATATATAGGTCAACGTTGGAGGTCATTTTCACCATCACTCATCACACATTCTCTCTCATCATCTGATTGGTTCGATCATCATCTTGGAGGCTCTTCTTCTCTCACACGTGGGAAATTGCAGCAAATGATTATCTGGTTTTGACTTAGGGTTTTAGCGCAGATATGACCAACGTTGACTTTGGTCAACGCATGTTCAACTTGACCTAAAACTCTCCATAAATTCTAATTTCTGCAGTCTGCATTTTCTGGTGCAGAAATTGAGGTTGGACGTAGACTTTGACCTGGCTGTGTTGACTTTTGCTGCTGCTATTTTTGCGTTGACTGTTGACTGGACATCGTTGACTTTTGTTGACTTTGGGTTCACTGTTATAGAGTTGTCCGGGAGGGTTGTGTGACACATTCTAGTTGGCTGACCGTGTAGAGACTTTGCTGGTTGAAGCATCCTATTGACCACCGTAACGCACCACAACACATATTTTGCTATCAAGTTAAGTGTATTTTTGGATTGTCTTCTATCGATCTATTGGTATGTTCTATCAACATTTTACTTTCTTGTTTATGTGATTGTTGTTTGATATCGGGTATAAAAGTAAAGTTGCATCAAGCATAGAACATCTACGAAAGTTTACAACAACTCACCAACTCGTACTGCGTTAGTCTCTTTGTGAGCAGACTGGCTCAACATCCCTCTCCTGGTGTTGCGTTAGCCTCTGCGTCACCTCTCTGGAGCTGCGTCAGCCTCTGCTTGAGCAGACTGGCTCTGCGTCACCCTTGCAAGGTCTGCTGTCCCTCTGGTGCTGTGTTGCCTTCTTCCGGATCAGTGTTGCTTCAGCTGCCTTTCCTGTAGCAAATATCTTCAGCTGCTTTGCTGGTGGTTCAGCTTGATCTGCAATGCTCTGATACCATGCGAAAATTTGTGAGTCCTTAATACAAAAACCCTACTGCTAACTATTGATTTACTTCTCCTACTTGATTTATTACACAAGTTATTTAACTGAATATTCAGAAAAATTCGAAGTAAACACAAATAGCAACCTACACAAATACAAATCATTTATTGAACATCACACACATATGACAAATGACACAGATTTTTCGGAAAATGTCCCCAGAAAAACCCAATGCGGGAAAACCGGTGCAGCAACTCTAAAGGGTTTTATTTTTATGTAGAATTTGAATGCAACATTTTGGGCACCAGAAACGGTTTGCCCTACAGAGAAAATACACGGCAGCTGTACCTTATCACTGGGAGACATAAAATATGGCTAAATCACACCTTCAATTGGGAATTACAGATAACGAGCACTTTTTGCCCACTAAAACCCTCAGTGTAGCTTCTCCAGCCTCTGCATCAGCCCCTCTAGCCCAACACAACCTTTGCTCAACACATGTTGCCCCTGTGTCACTTTGAAGGCCTCTGCGTCAGCTTGGCTGGGCTGCGTCCCTCCTTCTGGCCTCTGCGCTGCTTGGTACGATGCTGCCTCTCTGCTGCTGTATTCTCGGCGTTGGATTAGATCATCCCTTGCCGAGCTTTGCCCCTCACTGCACTGCAAATTCACTTCGAAATCCTCAACAAACCTCGCCCCAGAATTTCGACTTAGCTTCAATGCATTTGCTCTGTGTGTGTCCTCCAACTGATCCCAAGCCTTTTCTTTATACTTTTCTCGTTGGAAAACCAACGACTGTGATCTAATCACTAATCGACTGCTAAGATTAAAAGAATGTTTGATCCATGTCACTTAGAACATTCTCATCACATGTGTAAATTAATTCACTTTAATTTTTTAATTTCCCTAAGTTAGACTTAGGGTCCCCATTAAAAAATTTAATTATTTGAATAGCTTTTACACCAGATGGAATTTCTCCAAACGCTTTTTGGGTCTTGGAGATCTCATGTGTTCCAGCCCCTCCACAAAGTTTCGGAGCTAGAGCACACCCGATGCTATCCCAAAATCTCAACACAACCCTCCAAATTAGTTTTGTCAAAAGTGAAAGAACTTGACCTTCCAAGCTTAGTCAAACCCAGTCAAAACAACCTCCAAAAACTCAGTCAAAGAAGAGAGTGCCCGCGATCAAACTTCAGAATTTTCTGCGGTCAACTATACTTAAGGTCCGTGGTCAACCCAAGTCAAATTACCCAGAAAAGTTCGGCTTCTTCACCAATCAATTTGACCTTCCAAAATCGAAAATTTCCAAGTCAAACCAAGTCAAATCTAGGCAATGACTAGTTAAAGTAGCCATAAACAAAAAAGTCAACACAACAAAACATAATTCCTTCCTTCCCTTTGCACGTGTGAGCTCGAACCAACAATTGTAGACCTGTACAAACCAATCAAGAGAACAGAGAGAAGATATGATGTGTGATGATGATGCTCCAAAGTGATGCGAGTCTTATATGAGTCTTAGGAGGTCGAATTAGCTTTGCCAATGCCGACTTGTACTTTTGTGCACATGTGAGTTTCACCTTAAAAATTATATTTTTTCCTTGACCAAATTAAATTCTTCCAAGGGCTACATGTGGTCTTTTTGGATGAGGAACGCTGTCTAAAGGAGTGAATTTGTCCCCGAGCTGCCAAATTAACACTCCCTCTTAGCTAGGGAGAAATTTCTGATTGCATCATGAATCTCATCTCAAAAATCTCGTCATCGTCTTCACTGAACCAAGTCATATCTCGTCTCTGCTCATCTTTTGAACACTCTCGAATCTAAAGAAGAAGAATCATCATAGGGGAGCTTCGACTACCACCCTATATCTAAGGACAATAGGTAGGATACTACTTACCTTGAGAGTTAAGGATCACAGTCTATCCTATTGTCCGCTAATCTTCCCAGCTTGACCCTCAAGAGTCAGTGGTAGAACACCAACATCCCATCACTTGAGCAGGACACCACTTACCATAACAGGTAATGATCACAGCCTATCTCAAGTCTCCTCACCCATTGGCCATATGGGTGGCAATCCCAACAAGTCCAACTTGTGGTTAGGATGCATACTATGGTATACTTTGTCTAGTCCTAGACTTCGTGGGAGGGGGAGATACCCACTTTTCATAAATGACAAGGATCACACACACACCCTACAATGACAATAGGCAGGATACTAATTAAAATGGAAGGTAAGGATCACAGTCTATCCTATTGTCTGACAGTAGGCAGGATACGACTTACCATGGAAGGTAAGGATCACAGTCTATTCTATTGTCCAGAGTTCCCTCAACCCCAGGAGCTCTCCAACTCAATTCCTCTCCCTGGGAGCTCAAACAGGGGGAAAGAGCATAACTTAGTGTCCTCGATCAACCGGGACCCTTACTCGAGAGGGTCACATCCATCAGTCCAAGCTGCTCTCTGAAGACCAAGAACTTCCCTTTCGGCAAAGCCTTGGTGAGTATGTCTTCTATTTGCTCATTAGTCGAAATATGATGGAGTCTTACGACTCCTCTTTGAGTCCCAGATGTAGTG
This sequence comes from Pinus albicaulis, assembly GCA_034641835.2. Classification (NCBI taxonomy): domain Eukaryota; kingdom Viridiplantae; phylum Streptophyta; class Pinopsida; order Pinales; family Pinaceae; genus Pinus; species Pinus albicaulis. The sequence continues at coordinate 695,541,290 of CM076573.1, forward strand.
ATACCTAATCTCAATATGCTTGGACTTGTTGTGAAACATGGGATTCTCTGCCAATTGAATCCCACCTTTGTGCCGCAATATATTACTGTCGTATCCATAATCTGATCAAACAAGTCTCCAGAGAGCTTCCTCAACCATACTGCTTCACAACTAGCCATGCTAGTAGCAATATATTATGCCTCGGTAGTGCTAAGGGCAATGAACTTTTGTTTCTTGCTCATCCAAGATATCATGGCAGAACCCAAACTAAAACAACACCCTGATGTGCTCTTCCTGTCAATAATATTTTAGGCCCAGTTAACATCAGTGTACCCATGAAGTCTCACATCTCCGGCAGTATATCTCAGAAAAGGATTAATCGTCTCATGCAAATATCTCAACACATGTTTGGCAGCAACCTAGTGTGCATGAAGAGGCTCTGTCATGAATTGACTCAAAGCGTTAACTACAAAACATATGTTCGGATGGGTGTTCACAAGGAACATCAATGCCCCAATCAACTGTCAATACTCGGAGGGATTTGCCAAGTCAGGTCCTGCAACATCTCCACATAACTTGTTGAAGTTCATCTCCATCGCGTGGCCCTGGACTTGCATTCTGCCATTCCAAATCTTTCCAGTATTTTCACCACGTATTTTCCTCATGAAAGGAAAACCTCAGTGGGCCTTTGACACACCTTTAAGCCCAAGAAATAATGCTTCAATCCAATGTCTTTCATTTCGAACTCAAAGGCCAACTCCCTCTTGCACTCGAGCATCAAAGGCTCACTACCTGTCAAGAATAAATCATGAACATATAAAACCAAAATAAGGGGCATATCTTGGACCAATTTGAAGTAGAGATTTGGGTGGGCATTGCTTTTCGTGAATCCAAGCTTCACCAGGTAGCTATCAATATGGGCATACCGAGCTCTAGGGGCTTGCTTCAATCCATAAAGTGCCTTCTTTAGCCTGCAAACATGAGTCTTCCTGTCATGAACTTCAAAGCCCTATGGTTACTCAGCATATACTTCTTCATGGAGTATGCCATGAAAATGTAGTCTTCACATCCATCTGGTGAAGTGTCCATTCGTGGCTAGCAGCAAGGGCAACAATAGATCTAATAGTTGTATAGTGGGAAACAAGTGTGTTGTCACCCAAGTTGTACACCTAAGTGCGGGAAAAGTTTCCAACCCTACAAGGTATAAACTTTGTGGCGCAACGCTCAAAGTAGGGGCTCACTCTAATCCCCTACTCACTTCGTTTAAGCTATCTCCTAGGCAAGCTAAGGGGGGTTAGTCCCTAAAGGTGGAAAACTAATGGGAAACTTGTTGAACACAACAAGTCTAGGAGATACAATTGCTTATCTTGGTAACTTGGAAGGATTAGATGGAACGTAAGATTATTGAGCAACATTGATGGATTCAATTGGATCAAATGAAACTCAAGAATTAGTGAGAGACCCTATGGTATTCAGATATTGGGCATGAGGGGAAGTCTTCAGTTGGACCAGCCAACTCCCAAGACAAGAAACTCAAAAGCCCATTGTGTTGAATCTCCAAGGCTTATCTAACGATTTACGCAGTGATCTTGGCCATGGTTCAAAATAAAAAAAATCATATTCTACTCATTTATCTTCAATTCAAATTGTGCAATAAAGATAAATATGCTTATTAGAGCTAAAAATTTATTGTAAATATTGTAAATAATTTGTAGTTTATTTCTCTAACTCTTGTATATATTTGACTTTCTTGTATATATTTGTGAGCTTTTCTAACTTGGGTTTTGCAGATCTAAAGTCTAGAAGCAGGGGTTTTGTTGTTTATTGTTTTTGCAGATGTATGGCCCATAGATCCGAAGAATATTTCATTTTTTTAAGTGTTTAGCCCCTCTAGCCTAGCGGCTAGGGTTTTAAGGGTCTATTTCACTTTTGAAGCCAACATTTCACAATCCAGCAAGGCCGCAAGGGGTTTGAAGCTCCACAAGAGTCCTAGAGGCCCAGATCTAGGCCCTCCATACATTAGATCCTCAATGTTTTGCCTTAGAAGGGAAGTTGTAGGGTATACAAGGTTAGATCTAGCCTTCTTGTGAGGGTTTCATCATAGTTCTTGTTGTGAATAGTTTTGTGCCTTCTATGATTTGATTTGGCTCTGAACATTTTTGGAACTAATACCTTTATTGCAGATCTAAGGGTTTTCAAAATGAGCAAGGGATCCGCTAGCCCAAGAGCTTAGACCCATTGGGGTTTTACCCCATTTTCCATTACAATTTTGTTTCAAGGTTCACATCTCTTGTTGCGGGTGCAACGTTCATCCAAGGAGGGTATTTTCTATTTGTTCTAAGGCCTAGGAGTGGCCTCACCCCATCCACTGGGCTTAAGGGATATATACTGGCTAATGCAAGCATAGTTGGTCTTCATATCACCTTTGTTGTGAGCCTTATTGGCCAGATTTGAAGCGTTTTCACTGAGGGTTTTGATCAACATTTCATTATAGGGCTATTGGGCCTTGATCCCCATAGCCACACACATTGGAGGGCCTGTAATTTGTTATCTCAGATTTTAGGAACTAACTCTGATTGTTTGCAGGCCTTATCTCGCATTTGGCAAGTCCTTTTTGACACTTGTTGGGTTTGGATACTACTCATTACAGATCTGACCCATTGAGGCTCCTCTTTAGACGTTGCTGCAAGGATTGGAGACCTTTCTTGCCTTAGCCACAATTATATTGAGGTTTGTTCCTTACTGCATTAGGTCTAGGGCTAACGAATTTGTGATTGTAGGGTTTGGAGGGGTTACATTGTTTGTTCCTAATTAAAGCTTTGGGTGTTTGGGCTTGTAACTTGGTATATTTGCCTTTGGAGGAAGACCGCAAGGCCTTGTAGCCTTGATTCCTCTTTAACCTTGAATTATTGCAGATTGTCAAAAATATCAGATTTGAAGCATTTTAGTACAAAGCCAAATCTCATAAGTAGACTTACAATAATAAGCCCTAAAACACTTAAATTTTGATCACACATTAATCTCAAGATATTAAATAAGTATCATAGCTTCCCATCTGGTTTGGCCGTGAGGTTATTTGTGATTGATCTTGTTGTCAGAAGAATAATACCTTGACTAACAATAGTATCTTTTGAGGTTTGGTGCATTCCTTTATTTACTGAAGTTCATCATTGGTTGATCATTATTGAGGCATTTGGATTGAATAGTAGATAAGCAATTGCTTTGGCTTGTCTCTTGTGATATCACCAATGTGTTGAGGATAGCCCATCCTTTTAGTTAGATTACTAACCATCTTGTTTTTGGGCCTCTCTCTTGATTAAAGGTTGCATTGCATGGTTTAGTTCTTGTTGCATTCTCTCATTTAAAATCACTGTTAGCAATCTCATCTCATTATGCTTGTATAATCTTGAAGCTTCTTTTGTTCTAATTGATACATTACATAAGTGGAAGAGAGTCCTAATAAGCACATCTAAGCAATTTGACATTATTGTTATCACTATTTCATTAAGAAATATTGAAGTGCTTCACTAATTGCTATTGGCATCTTGTGATAAATGATAATTTTATGGACTAACTCTGATTGTTTGCAGGCCTTATCTCGCATTTGGCAAGTCCTTTTTGACACTTGTTGGGTTTGGATACTGCTCGTTACAAATTTGACCCATTGAGGCTCCTCTTTAGATCTAGCCACATGGATTGGGGACCTTTTTTGCCTTAGTCACAATTATATCGAGGTATGTTCCTTACCGCATTAGGTCTAGGGCTAACGAATTTGTGATTGCATGGTTTGGAGGGGTTACATTGTTTGTTCCTGGTCAAAGCTTTCGGTGTTTGGGCTTGTAACTTCGTATATTTGCCTTTGGAGGATGGCCGCAAGGCCTTGTAGCCTTGATTCCTCTTTAACCTTGACCTATTGCAGACTGTCAAAAATATCAAATCTGAAGCATTTTAGTGCAAAGCCAAATCTCATAAGAAGACTAATAATAATAAGCCCTGTTGTCGCTCAAATTGTACAGGCACTACAACAACGACTCTGGTCATGGGCTGTCACTCTAATCCTTGACCTCTCTGTTCTAGCTGTCTCCCAACAACAGGCTATGGGGGTAGTCCCTATGGGAATGTGAAGACGATGGAAAAGTTGGCAACGAAACACGATTGAGTAGCCTAGCTACTTAGTTAATTTAAGCAAGATTTAAGGATTAGATTAAATTCAAATGTGAGACCAGTGCCTTATGGAGTCAACTTCTTACTTATTATCAATTAAATGCTAAGTAATCGGATGGACAATCGCTGCTTGAATGCTTCACTAACCTATATGTTATGCAAATCCTACGAACTTAGTGTGATGCAAGAGTCTTGGTTGATTTTAAGTTAAATGCCTAGTTTAACTATGATCTTCCTCTTAATTGTTTTGGAATTAGTCTTTAGAGTAGGTTGTGGGATGGACGCCAACAGGAAGCAAGCGGAGGCTTGATTAACAATACCTCCCCCTGTGTTCCTACCACCCGGTGCCTCTGACGCTGCAGAGACTGTGGCTCTGACGACTGCAAGGTCACCGTGTTAACCACTAGAAATGTGTTGAATCCCTCAAGCTAAATTGATAAAGGGCGGCCCTAGGTGGTTATCAACCAAGCTTATGCTTGGAGGTAAGTTATTAATGCAACTATACTTAGAATACAATGCAAGGTTTCTGAGTGTTTCTTGGATTAAGATTGCTTAAGGTTTTAAGTACTTTAGTTATGATTAGCTTTTATGACAAGAGTACTTAACAATAAATGGAAAGACAATCTTAACAACAAGAATGTGCCAAATTATCAAGTGCCAACACTCAACAATAGATCAATTCAACTTAAGATGAAATAATTTTCCACAATATGCTTAACCAATGTAATTGGTAGCAATTTAGAGCACTTATTCACTTCAATGAGTAAATATGAAATGCCAATGACAATTACTTGAGACAATTTGAAATCTTTAAACAAGATAAAAGCTTCTGCCAATATTACTTGATGTCAACAATCACAAGATGCTCAATCAGATTAAAAGCCTTTAAGCGAAGAAACCAATTAGATTGCCACTTAAGAGAAACACGATACTTCAATGCTAATCCAAAAACTTCAATTAAAGAGCATTTAGTTCCTAACTATGAAACCGGATTAGTACCTCGGAGGCCACGTGTTCCGAATCCGTCGAATCAGACACGATTCATGTCTAGCATAGCGAATCCGATCGTGTCTCGATTTGCCAGACACGACTCGCACGGAAAAGTGTCCCAAGCTTATAAAAGTGCGATTTTACTCTCTTTTTTTTCACTTTGTGTTTGTTGTGAGTTGAGAGAGGAGCAAGGAGGAAGGAGTAGCAAGGAGCAAAGGAGCGTTTTCAAGGAGATTCAAGCAACTGGTAAGTTTATTGTCTCTCTATTTTTTTGCATTTGGTTGGTAAGATGAATTTCCAGTGCCACCTCCATTTGGCTGCTCCCATTTTCAAAATGAAAACTTGCATGTGCATATGTTTTATAAATTTGGGCATTTTTTGTTTATTTTTTACAACATTCATGGCTCATTCAAGGGCAACAAGGAAGGGGCAAAGAAAGGGGAAGAATGTCCCCATTGGAGATGCCCCTCGTGTTCCTATTTCATCAGGCTCTGCAAGTGTTTCATCTATTGGAAGTGGGGCTGCAACAACAACTTCAAATGTTGAGGGAAGACAACAACCTCAAGACTACAAATATCCATTGTGGAAATATGTCACAAGAGAGGTAGCGCCAGGTAGCAAGATGAAGGGAGGAGGCAATGTTGCTTGGAAATGCAGTTATTGCCACAACCATTTCATGAGCACATATTACCGTGTGAAAACTCATTTGTTGGGTTTACCAAGTTGTGGAATTTCAGCTTGTACACAGATGTATTTAGCAAAGAGGAAGGAAATGGAAAGAGAGGCATTTGTTGGTGTGGCAAATGTGGCTGCAAAAACAAAACAAAACAAGAATGATGACCCCCTTCCATTCTAGAGGAAAAACAACAAGAAGTTACCATTTGAGAGTTCTAGTGGGAGAAAAGCAGCAAAAAGAAAGGCAACTGCACTTGGTCCAATGGACAAGATTTTCCAGAAAGAGAAGCGGGAAGAGCTTGATCTCACCATTGCATTTTTTTTTTTGTATCAAAACTTCATATCCTTTAATGTTGCACGGTCATCTCTATTCATTGAGATGTGCCGAGCTCTAAGTCAAGGGGCTCCATCAGGGTATGTGCCTCTTAGGTCAGAGAAGCTTCGAACCACATTGTTGACAAAGACAAAGAAAGAGGTGGACAAAATACTTGAGCCTATTAAATCAACATGGCCAACATCTGGGGTTAGCATTGTTTCCGATGGATGGACAGATTCAGCACGACACCCACTCATAAACTTCAAGGTGTCTTCCTTGAATGGTCCATTTTTCTTGAAATCAATGGATGCACTTGGACAATACAAGGATGCACAATATATGGGTGAGTTTATTATTAAGGTTATTGAAGATGTAGGTGTCGATTCTTGTGTGCAAATCATTACATATAATGCACTTGTTTGCAAGGCTGCTAGCATGATTGTGGAAGCTAAATATCCACAAGTATTTGGACACATTTCATTGTCCATTCATTGGACTTAGCGGTGAAATCTAGTGCTTTGGATTGGAAGCATTATTGAGGATGCACGACATATCCACAACTTTGTACAAAACCATACAAATGCCCTCACTATCTACAAGGAGTACACCAATCTATCATTGTTGAATATTGCAGATACACGGTTTGCCTCTTCATTCATCATGTTGAAGAGGTTGAGGGAGGTCAAGGTTGCTCTTGGGGCCATGGTTATTTCAGAGTTTTGGTCTTTTTGGAGAAAGACAGATCAAGCAACCTCAAAAAGAGTGAAGGACACAGTGTTGGATGATGCCTGGTGGGAGAGGGTAGATCTACTTTTTCAGATCATGGACTCGATCATTTCCTTGCTTCGATTTGCAGATACAGACCAACCCATCCTAGGAGAGGTTTATGAGGGATGGGATTCCATGATTGAGTCTGTGAGGAACATTCTTTTACAGAGTGAGTGCCTCGAGTATGAGACATCACCAGAGGCCTTCACGAGCGTACATGATGTTATTGTCAGTAGATGGGACAAGAATTCAACACCTTTACATTGTTTGGCTCACTTCTTGAACCCAAAATACTATAACCATGAGTGGCTGAATGGTGGAACTTCCTGCAGATTCCCTCCTCACATGGATGGTGAAATTTCACAGGGGAGGAAAGATGCATTCAGGAGGATTTTTCAGGATAGGGTATCCCTTGATGAGGTGGAGGATGCCTTTGCAGAGTTTTCCACTGGCACTGGGCGATTTGCAGGCTATGATGTGATTAGAGACAGGGGGCTAAGAAGCCCTATTCTTGGTGGGAAACTCATGGGGCAAAAAGCCCTCCTCTACAACAATTAGCCATGAGGCTCCTCTCTCAGGCGACTTCATCCTCTTGTTGCGAGAGGAATTGGAGCACGTATGGGAATTTGTATAGTGTGAAAAAGAGCAGGCTTGAGCAGTCCAGGGCAGAGACAATGGTGTATGTGCAGACCAACCTTCGTCTTATTTGCAGACAGAGGGATGAATGGTTGAAGGGAAAGACAAAGATGTTGGATGTCTTTCTTGATGATATGGGTTTGGACAACAATGTTGAGTTGGCATTGGCCAACTTGGATCTCAATGAGCTAGTGCTAGAGCCTGTCACATTTGATGATGGTGATACTGTAGAGGCATCATCCTCCACACCCGCAAATGCAGAGATGACATTGGATACAGAGGAGGATGATGCAGCAGAGGAGAGCAGTGGTGACCATGATGATGGGGACAGTGATGCTGATTATGATGATGAGGATTGATGACTCATGACTCATGAGCTATCTACTGCCTTGAGGCTTGTAGACTTGTAGTTGTTTTGTATTTGCTATTTCTATTTGGCATGCCATTTTCCGTTGGCATTGTACTACCTATGTAACACATTTTGATTTTGATGACTTAATGAGAAAACTACAGCATCTTGTCTTTCTCCTATTGGATCATTGATGAATATGTCTATTACTTTGTATGATTGTATGATATATCTTTGTAAAACTTACATCTAGATGAAGATCTATGTTTGAATCAATGAATTTGTATGAATGTGTAAGAAATATCTAATTTTTAATATATATATATATATTTAATAAAATAATATATAACGTGTCCTATTTCGGGGGGTCACCGTGTCTGTGTCCAACACTTGAATCCGTGTGTCCCGTGTCCCCGTGTCAGGTTACTTGGGTTCCTAATGTCAAAATGAGATTATCATTCACCAATGAAGCAATAATGAAAACACTTTTCATCAAGGCTCTTTTGATTAGAAAGGAAAACCAAATGAGATACCGATATCCAATGATGACTACTCAAAGAGGCAACAAGATTATTAAGAACAATGTGCTTTAGAGAGAGTTGAGTTTGTGTGCAAAAATTTGAAACTTTAGGCAACTCACAACAAACAAGTTAGTTAGTGCTCTTATCCCTGCCAATAATCCTCTTCACAATAATGAAATAAATCTTCTCCACAATGAACTTATTAGAGCATGAAACAATGAAAACCACTTATGTAACTTGTAGTCAAATGTTAAGATAGATTTAGGACAACGGTAAATAAAATCACTTTTGCTCCAAAATGACAAGCATGTATGAACCAAATATGACCAATGAGACACCCAAAGACTTGCCAAGTGAAAATATAAGCTAACCAACCTTCTTATGATGTATTTTTCAGAATTATATCAGATCTGTTTACACTTTTGTGCAGAGATAACAATCATGAAAACTTGAAGTTGTAAGAAAAAGATTAATGCCCAAGTTGCTTAGATGATGTGGCAATATGCTAGATGTCTTACCAATCAATTTTATGCCTCTTAAATGTGTTTATCAGTGATATATCAGATCTGATTTCACTTATTACAGTCAACAATAAACCATGAAACAAGCCTAATGACGAATGCCCAACTTAAGCAATTAACTCCTTTTTATGTTAGACAATTATGCGCTTATTTTTAAGGCACACTTATGAATGTTATATCATTTTTATGAGATAAATATGACAACTTTAGCAAAACAATGAGGCAAAATAGGGTTTAGAGATAAAACCCTTGGCCTTTAGGCCTTTGAGGAGCTTGCCAAACTTGCCCAAATTTTTCAAGAGGCTGGAACGCATGCAAACACCCAAAAATTGGGCCAATTTCTCTGCAAAACCCACCAATATTCAGTCCAGAAATCCAAATGCACCCACAAAGGTGGAAGAGGGCCAAACAAGGGCTAGAAAGAGGCTAGAAGAGGCAAAGTAGGGCCCTGTTGTCGCACAAAATGTCTAGGCACCGCGACAATGGCTCAGATCGGGGGCTGTCACCCTGATCTCCAATCTCTCTATTTAAGTTGTCTCCTTGCAGACTAAGGGAGGTAGAACTTAATGAAATGAAGAAGGAGAACTGATTGGAAACCAACCAATACAGGAGACACAGTTAAATGACCAAGTACTTGTTAAAATTAACGAGATTTTATAGATTAAATTAGATTTGAAGCTTTAAAATCAGTGCCTTATGGAGTCAAAATATTCCGTTATGAAATTAAGATCAAATAATTGATAGGTAACTGCTGCTAAAAAAAGGCAAATATCTTGCTATGAAAAATCAATCCACCACGACAATATTCAATTCCTCAATTAAATGCTCAATTTATGAAACTGGAAGATACACCATTTTCAACAATGTGATTTGATTAAACACTTTCAATATCATGTATCAACAATGTGAGATCTAGGAAATAAATACATGGAATTTATCATCGCTTGAAATATTCTCAAAGTTGACTAAGCAATTAATCATCAATTTCAAGCAACTTAAAACCAAAATTAAAGATAGTTCAACGATCATCAACCACAACTAAGCATGAAAATACTTCGAACCAACAATTTAAACTTCGAAACGAAAATATTATCATGATAGAACCATCGAATTTAAATGCCAAACATTTCCCCAAAAAAATTCGGAATTTAAATGATATTCCAAGTAATTCCAATTCAGAAAATTAAAATTTTCCTATAGTGATATTTTACATTAAAAAGTTCCACCCTTGACTTATGGGAAAATTTAATCCAAAACCACTTTATTAAAGTTTTTTGACCCTTTTCTAATTTTTTATATTTTATATATATATATTTTCCTTTTTAAATCTAAAGTTAATGAAACTATAAACTAAAAATAAATCTAAAATTTTACCGAAATGAAAAGTTTAGAAATTTGAATTTTTTATTTTAAAGTTTCAAAGTCCAAAAGATAAAAATAAAAGAAAAAAAAAGAAAAAAAAGGAAATCAAATCCTAAAATTAAATCGCTAAGTCAACAAAATCGAAAATTTTAAAAAGAAACTAAGATTAAAACTAAAGCCCAAAATTAATTGAAAATCTAAAGTCTAAAATTTAAAACCTAAGTTAAACAAAAGCAAAAATTGAGAATCTGAAACTAACCTTATGAAACTAAATAAACAAAATGAAATATACGGTGTTTTCTTTGTGTGTGCAGGTATAATTCGAAGGCGACGGCGTGAGGAATTGGAAGGATGCGAACGCTGCGGATTCGTGGAAGGCTGCCTGAGGAAGAACTGGCGTGGAGGATTTGTAGGTTGTGGAGGCTGGATGGAAGGAAGGGCTATGGATAAAACCGACAGCGAGGAGGAATGTAGGATACGACAGATGCTTGAAGCGGAATGAGGGTTAACGCAGGTTGAGGAGGTAAGGCAACATGCAGGGAAAGGAGGGATGATGGAACAAGGGCAGAATGGAAGAGGCTGCGGATAGACTCCGTGGACTGAAGGAGCGGTGTGAGGATGGCAGTATGAAGGAGATAAAGTGCGAGAAGGGAGTTGCAGGTTGAGGAAAACTGTATGAACCGTACAGACAACATGAAGGGGGGAGCAGCCGACAGGGAAAAGGAAAACTTACGGACAACAGCGAGGAGATCACGTAGATTTGGAAACAGAGGCAGCGACTGTGGCAAAAATTGGAGATGCAGAGAAGAGAAATCGTGTGAGGCAATTCGGACAGCCAACATACCAAACAGAAAAATTGCAGGCACACTGGTGCATAAATAATTCTGAATTTCTCCTTTTTCCCAGCAGAATTTAATTCAATAGATACACCTGCAATTATTTAATTCTTAAGATGGAGACCAAGCCCAGATTTGCAACCAGATTCGATACTGAGGCCAGATCTTACCCTCCAGGGCTTAGATCTGGGTCAGACCTAAAAAATTTCTGAATTTCCCTTGGTATAACCTGCACAAAACCAGAAACAAGAGACCCAAAAACCCAGAAATATACATAGAAAATAAAACCCTTAAACCCCGGTGAGTTAAAAATAACAACATTTACAAATTTACAGTGCTATTTTACAGATCAGAGGCCCTCGTGGCCAGATTTAAAACCATTTTGCACAATTAATAAAAAGGGAAATTAAAAGCGGCACAAGCCCAAGAAGAACCCTGCAAAAAATGAAATTTAAGATAAGCCCGGGGAGTCAGCTGGTCCAGTTGAGGACTTCCCTAAATGCCCAATTCTAAATCCGGAAAATTTCTGCACACTTAAAGTTAAACTGTTAAATTAATAGAGAAATAAGATAAAACATAAAATTTTCAAGAGCTAGAGATAACTGTTAACTCGATCCAATTAATATTTTTACCCTAGATCCATTAACCTAAGCAAGATACCTGTGCAATAAATTACTCTACAAGAGCCATTAATCAACAATCCATTAAAATAATCATCAACAGAATGTTAAGAACAAGTTTACCATAAAATACTGAAGAGGAACACCACCATCAAAATAAAACCCTAAAGTCCTTGTTTGTATTATTCCAAAAAATATTACAGGAGAGCTTCAAAAGTGACTGTACGATCCAGAGATCGAATGATCGAAAGACTGACAAAGACCTCTAATTTATAAGATAAAATCTCCAACGACTAGTTTGGTTGATCCATGTCAAAGTAATTTGGATCGTCGAAATTATAAATTTTTGAGGAAATTCGAATTTATCATTTAATTCCATTTTAATTAACTCAAAAATAATATTTTTGAATTAATTACCTCAAAAATTTGACTTTGACTTTGACTTAACCACCAAGGCTCAAGGGTCCAAAATTTCTTGAAATTTTCAATATTCCTTTGGCTTGGGACCTTTAAAAATTTATTTTTTAGGGACCCACGAATTTTGCTTTTGAAGAATTCTAAAACACCTAGGACTTAAAATTAATTAAATTTCTGGCTCAGGATTTTTAATTTAATTTGGCCAGAAAATTTAATTAATGGACTGAGAGGGGATTTAATTATTTTTCCAACCCTCTTTACATAAGATAAAACATTTAGACACATAAAGGGGGAATACTCGTTCGTATAGACCCTCAGGTAGCTACCCAATTTTGCGACTCAAAACATGATCTAGTAGACCAAGCAGTTTGTAATAAAATAATCTAGCCAATTAGCTAGGATTATTCCCAAACTACTTTTACAAAGATTCGATAAAAATCACTAAAACTCACTTAGCATCTTGATGACAAAATCCACCCTAGCTTTGGGGTGAGGCTGGAGGGAAAAACTCTGCCGTTCACTTGTGTCGAGAAACACAAATGAATCAGTGAGACAAAAAACCTCCTAGGATAGAAATTGTCACCAAAATACTAGGCTTACCTAGGTTGTTACGTACATGATGGTCTTACTTAGATCATTTACATCATAAACATGCAGAAAGGGTTTACATCATTTACAAAACTGCTGACTGATGATGAAATCTGAATGGTGTGAACACCTCGAACATGATGAATCCCATTTGAAAAAATGGGGGTGTACTGCTATGGGGTCGTTGGCATAGAGTGGTCAACATCTGGCTCTACTTGGGGACACGTTGCTTCATCGGAGGAATGTGAGAATCCAGAATCTGTATCCAAGCAACACACAAAATTACATAAGTAGCGTCCATCCAAATATCCTAATATAACATTAAGCACATGAAAAATAGAAGTTCTTTTATCATTTATTATTCTACTTAACATGAAAAGTAAATCTACTCTAACTACAAAATGAAATGCTGAAATAACAGGGTTTAGAGATACAATACGAAGGATGCCCTGTGGCATCAGATGTGTTCAATATAGTGCATACTGAGCATTTGCCTGCTTTCAGGCAAGTCTGTAGGTTGCTTGTCAGATGTGCCATGCCCGATCTTGCATATGGTAGGACTCTGTCTTATCCGAATATCAAGCTGCTCTCAGCCATCAGATGCATCTAGCCACTTACGTCTTCTTTTCTGCTTTTTTCTCTTCTTCTTAGTGGGTTGTGATGTCAGCAATGAGACCATTGTAGATTTCTTGTCGTTATCTTGAAGATGCTTGTACAAAATATCTGAAAAACTTGGAGTATGACCAATCTTATTCTGAATATACTCTGTCAATGGTGACACATAAGCTTGGTCTTTCTTAACATCCTTTGTAACCATAGTAATTTTTCCTTAATGGGAAAAGTGACCCCCCTGTGATGAGATGGGAATTGCTTTAGCAGACAAGAAGGCTTATGATCTGTTGATGAATCTTCATTATCAAATGTGGGTTGGAACTTCTGTATATGTAAATTTTCCATTTTTTCCGACCTTTTCTGTATGGAACTCATCTCCCTGGCATGCCTTACTATTAATTTTGCTTGATTGAGTTCTGTTTTCACGAATCGGTCTTGCAGATTGGTCTGATTTGTCTGCATAATTTTTATTTCCAGCAAGTGATTGTCCTTCATGGCAGTCATTTCCTGGGTGTGTCTTGCTTCCATTGCAATCATATGATTTTGAATAATGGACATCTGATTAGAATGATTAACTTCCATGATCTTTAACCTGATTTCCATGACATTCATTTCTTGTGCATGAATTGCTTCCATGGCATTTATCCTATTTTGAAGATTGATCTAGTTAGCTTCCATGTTTTGAATCATTTGCATATGATTGGGTTGCATATCCTTAATAATCTTAGCTGGTTCCTTAACATGACTTTCATGACCTTCTATATGCATGTGATAGTCCTTACCAACAACATTAATTTGATGGCTCGACCCTACCATTCTACTATCTATGATTCTCTTGACAACATGGCAAATAACCTCTTCATGAAGAGCATTACAGGCTCTACAATAAGGCGGAGCTTCATCCACAAGATTTGCATACTCAAGTTGATTTGGTGGTCTCTGCTCATTAGATGAGCCTCTCTTCTGCAAAGCATTATTATTTCTAGGTTGGAAATTTTGTGCTTGAGATCCTTCCATTTGGACCAACCGAGCCTATAAGACACTTATTTGTTCAGAATGATTAGATATTAACTTTTCCTGATCAAAGTCCATGCTTTCAAGATTTTGCATCAATTTATGCATAAGGTCTTCATCAAATTCTTTAATTTCTTTTCCCTTAGATTTTGTCGAAAACCTATCAAAATCTAGAGTTTTGGACATTCTAGATGCTTTCTTATCCTTTTCAATCTCCTCAACTAAAACCTGGGCAACCTTATAATCATTAACTTTAGCTCGCCTCAACTCATAAGAAGTATCAACATCAAATGCATCAATATAACAATAAAAAAGGAACTTGGCAGGAGGTCTATAATTTTGAGGTAATTCTTTAATAATACCATTAAACCTCTTATTAAATTCCTCTACTGTTTCATTTCCTTTTTCTCTACGACGCTGATATCTCTAACCAGATGTTTATCTTCCCTTTTATCACCAAACTTATCCTTAAAGGCAACTATAATTGATTCAAAAGTATTGAATGAATTATTAGGTTTTTCAGTAAACCATTCCATAACATATTGCTCAAAAGTAAGAATAAAAAGCTTCATCTTTACATCCTCGAAGTCGTTATTTAAAACCACAAATTTATTCCACCAATCAGCGAAAGCAAACAAATGAGCTTTGACACTAACCGCATTATTTCCTTGAAAAGTAGGTAACCTTTCCATGCCATTGTTAGGAAGGCCATTTGGATAACCTTGGTGTTAGCAAAGTTACAAGGGGCAAACAAGTCCATGATGTCTTGCTCAAAGGGATAAGCAAATGGATGTTAGAGAAATAGATCCTTGTTCAAGAAAAATCAAGAGATCCACAAGAAGCGACCTTCTTAGCAGAAATTGTTGTAAGAAATGAAAGAGTTGGAGTCGCCACTTGAACATGAATCTAATTCTAAAACCGAAAAATTAGTTGAGAGAAGCAGATGGATATCAGGGAGGGATTCTTGTTTGGAATAAATAGATGAATAAGTGGAGTCGCCACCCAAACAAAATGCCACTGAAATGTCCAGGTGCGAAAGGTGCAAATGATGAAAGGATTAGTGAGATGATGAAAGATAAGATGATGAAAAGATGAAGAGATGAAATGACGCCAAAAAATGATATGTCGTGTGACAGGCTAATGAATGGCATAAAAAGATTAGAAGATTAGAAAATGTCATTAAGACCAAGGACAGAAAAACTCTATCTCCGGCAACGGCGCCAAAAAATGTTGTCGCACATAATGTCTAGGCACCGTGACAACGACTCAGATCGGGGGTTGTCACCCTGATCCCCAATCTCTCTATTTAAGTTGTCTCTTTGCAGACTAAGGGAGGTAGACCCTAATGAATGAAGAATGAGAATTGATTGGAAACCAACCAATTTAGGAGACAGAGTTAAATGACCAAGTACTTGTTAAGATTAATGAGATTTTATAGATTCAATTATATTTGAAGCTTTAAAACCAGTGCCTTATGGAGTCAAAATATCCCGTTATGAAATTAAGATCAAATAATTGATAGGTAATCGCTGCTAAAAAAAATACAAATATCTTGCTATGAAAAATCAATCCACCACTACAATATTCAATTCCTCAATTAAATGCTCAATTTATGAAACTGGAAGATAAACCATTTTCAACAATGCGATTTGATTAAACACTTTCAATATCATGTATCAACAATGTGAGATCTAGGAAATAAAGACATGCAATTTATCATCACTTGAAATATTCTCAAAGTTGACTAAGCATTTAATCACCAATTTCAAGCAACTTAAAACCACAATTAAAGATAGTTCAACGATCATCAACCACAGCTAAGCATGAAAATACTTCGAACCAACAATTTAAACTTCGAAACGAAAATATTATCATGATAGAACCATTGAATTTAAATGCTAAACATTTCCAAAAAAAATTATGAATTTAAATGATATTCCAAGTAATTCCAATTCAGAAAATTAAAATTTTCCTAGTGTCATATTTTAGATAAAAAGTTCCACCCTTGACTTATGGGAAATTTTAATCCAAAACCACTTTATTAAAGTTTTTTGACCCTTTTCTAATTATATATATATATATATATATATTTTCCTTTTTAAATCTAAAGTTAATGAAACCATAAACTAAAAATAAATCTAAAATTTTACCGAAATGAAAAGTTTAGAAATTTGAATTTTTTATTTTAAAGTTTCAAAGTCTAAAAGATAAAAATGAAATAAAATAAATAAAAAAAAGAAAATCAAATCCTAAAATTAAATTGCCAAGTCAACAAAATCGAAAATTTTAAAAAGAAACCAAGATTAAAACTAAAGCCCAAAATTAATCGAAAATCTAAAGGCTAAAATTTAAAACCTAAGTTAAACAAAAGCAAAAATCGAGAATATGAAACTAACGTTATGAAACTGAATAAACAACATGAAATATACGGTGTTTGCTTTGTATGTGCAGGTATAATTCGAAGGCGACGACGTGAGGAATTGGAAGGACGCAAAGGCTGTGGATTCGTGGAAGGCTGCTTGAGGAAGAACTAGCGTGGAGGATTTGCAGGTTGTGGAGGCTGGACGGAAGGAAGGGCTGCGGATAAAACCGACAGTGAGGAGGAATGCATGATACGGTAGATGCTTGAAGTGGAATGAGGGTTAACGCAGGTTGAGGAGGTAAGGCAACACGCAGGGAAAGGAGGGATGACGGAGCAAGAACAGAATGGAAGAGGCTGCGGATAGACTGCGTGGACTGAAGTAGCGGTGTGAGGATGGCAGCGTGAAGGAGGTAGACGTGCGAGAAGGGAGCTACAGGTTGAGGAAAACTGTACGAACCGTACGGACAACGTGAAGGGAGGAGCAGCTGGCAGGGAAAAGGAAAACGTATGGACAGCAGCGAGGAGATCACGCAGATTTGGAAACAGAGGCAGCGACTGTGGAAAAAATTGGAGATGCAGAGAAGAGAAATCGTGTGAGGCAATTCGGACAGCCAGCATACCAAACAGAAAAATTGCAGGCACACTGGTGCATAAATAATTCTGAATTTCTCCTTTTTCCCAACAGAATTTAATTCAATAGATACACCTGTAATTATTTAATTCTTAAGATGGAGACCAAGCCCAAATCTACAACCAGATTCGATCCTGAGGCCAGATCTTACCCTCCAGGGCTTAGATCTGGGTCAGACCTAAATTTTTTTCTGAATTTCCCTTGGTATAACCTGCACAAAACCAGAAACAAGAGACCCAAAAACCCAGAAATATACACAGAAAATAAAACCCTTAAACCCCGGTGAGTTAAAAATAACAACATTTACAAATTTGCAGTGCTATTTTACAGATCAGAGGCCCTCATGGCCAGATTTAAAACCATTTTGCACAATTAATAAAAAGAGAAATTAAAAGCGGCACAAGCCCAAGAAGAACCCTGCAAAAACCGAAATTTAAGATAAGCCCCGGGAATTAGATCCGGAGGGCTCTTCAGATCTTATTTCCTTGGGAGTCAGCTGGTCGAACTAAGGACTTCCCTAAACGCCCAATTCTAAATCCGGAAAATTTCTGCACACTTAAAGTTAAACTGTTAAATTAATAGAGAAATAAGATAAAACATAAAATTTTCAAGAGCTAGAGATAACTGTTAACTCGATCCAATTAATATTTTTACCCTAGATCCAGTAACCTAAGCAAGATACCTGTGCAATAGATTACTCTACCAGAGCCATTAATCAACAATCCATTAAAATAATCACCAGCAGAATGTTAAGAACAAGTTTACCATAAAATACTGAAGAGGAACACCACCTTCAAAATAAAACCCCAAAGTCTTCTTTTGTATTATTCCAGAAAATATTACAGGAGAGCTTCAAGAGCGAGTGCACGATCCAGAGATCGGATGATCGAAAGACTGACAAAGACTTCTAATTTATAAGATAAAATCTCCAACAACTAGTTTGGTTGATCCATGTCAAAGTAATCTCGGCAGTCGAAAAAGATTTAATCATCTTTTAATCTTGACCGTCGAAATTATAAATTTTTGAGGAAATTTGAATTTATCATTTAATTCCATTTTAATTAACTCAAAAAAAATATTTTACTCAAAAAAAATATTTTTGAGTTAATTACCTCAAAAATTTGACTTTTTTAACCACCAAGGCCCAAGGGTCCAAAATTTCTCGAAATTTTCAATATTCTTTTGGCCTGGGACCTTTAAAAATTTATTTTTCAGGGACTTACGAATTTTGCCTTTGAAGAATTCTAAAACACCTAGGACTTAAAATTAATTAAATTTCTGGCTTAGGATTTTTAATTTAATTTGGCCAGAAAATTTAATTAATGGACTGAGAGGAGATTTAATTATTTTTCCAACCCTCTTTACATAAGATAAAACATTTAGACACATAAAGGGGGAATACCCATTCGTATAGACCCTCAAGTAGCTACCCAATTCTGCGATTCAAAACATGATTTTGTAGACCAAGCAGTTTGTAATAAAATAATCTAACCAATTAGCTAGGATTATTCCCAAACTACTTTTACAAAGACTCAATAAAAAACACTAAGACTCACTTAGCATCTTGATGACAAAATCCACCCTAGCTTTGGGGTGAGGCTGGAGGGAAAAACTCTGCCGATCACTTGTGTCGAGAAACACAAATGAATCAGTGAGACAAAAAACCTCCTAGGATAGAAATCGTCACCAAAATACTAGACTTATCTAGGTTGTTACATACATGATGGTCTTACTTAGATCATTTACATCATAAACATGCAGAAAGGGTTTACATCATTTACAAAACCGCTGACTGATGATGAAATCTGAATGGTGTGAACACCTCGAACATGATGAATCCCATTTGAAAAAATGGGGGTGTACTATTATGGGCTCGTTGACACAGAGTGGTCAACAGGCCCAATAGGCCCACAGCTAAGGAGAAAGGCCTAATGAGGCTTGCGTTAAGGAGGAAAAGGCCCCTTAGGGTTGCTGTAGGCCCCACAAGGGCTGCGGCCAAGGTAATGAGGCTGTAAAAGCCAATTGCAAGCCTTAAGAGGGCTGTGACCTAAGGGAAAGAGGAGGAGAGGGGCACGCAAGGCCTCAAAGAGGCTGCGACTAGGAGAAGGGGGGATAAGGAGGAGGGAACGGAGGAAGGAGAGGCTGAGGAGGGGGAAAAAGGAAGACAGAGGGCTGAACAGAGAGGAGGAGGTCCTAAGGCAGAGGAGGGCCCTCTAGGGCCTGCTACGAGAGTTCAAGGGGAGGCCGAGTGGCCTAGAGGTCACGGCTAGGCTGAAAAAGGCTGACGCAGGGGCCCTGGAGGTTCGACGACGAGACTAAAAGAGAACGCTTGGCCTTAAGGCCCTAAATTTTTTTGAAACCCTCGCCAGAAAATTATTTTGCTTCAAATCTTAAATTTCATTGCAAAATTCTTGCGTTGCTGGCCCTGCAAAAATTGTGGAGGCTAGATATTACCCTCAAGGGCCTAGATCTAGCTGTAATCCAACAATTTTCCTTTGATCTCACTTGCACAGATAAATTTACAATAGCACAAAACCCCAATATATACAAAAATTTTAAAATTCCAAAACCCCAGAAAACCCCAGCTGTAAAACAAAGGTTAGAAAATAAAATAATTTACAAATTTATCATACAAAATATATTTACAAAATATACAAGTGTACAATGCTTATAAAAATTTTGAGAATGAATTTTTTTTGTATATCTTGATAATGGCTAAATGTATTTTGAAAAATAAGTGCCAAGCCTTAGCAAAGTTAGAAAATCATATAAAATATTCAGGATCCAAACATAGTCAACCTGTGCCCACAATTTGTGAACTTGGAGCCGAAGGGCTGGGGAACCTGCATGCACTATATATTTTCTCAAGAATAAACCATTAGAACATACAATTAATCAGATCACCTAAGATAAGCCCAAAACTTACCAATAAGTTTTCCTATCATCTATAATGAAATAATGATTCAATTAAATTTTAAAGCACAATATAGGAATGCTCGTACCCAGCATGTACCACAAATCAACGAGACAAAGACACCATGAACTGCACCCCAAATTCTTTTATTATGATAATCAAAACATTCTCAATGGGATAATAGCTTTACATCACTTTTACAAAGTTACATTAGCCAAAGATCAGTTGGCTTGAGACACAATTGACCTTTAATTTATAGATAGATCCTCCAAATGGAAAATAACGACTAGTTGGCTTGATCCCTGTCAAAATAATCTCGACCGGCGTTGGATCCTTGATCAACTTTCAATCTCTGCCGTCGAAAATACTTATTTTTGAGGAATTTTCGAATTTCTTATTAAACTCTTTTTTTATTAGCAATAATTTCTTTGAGCTAATTTCCTCAAAAATTTGACTTTGACTCTATCATCAAGGTCCAAGGGTCCAATTTTTCTTGAAATATCCAATATTCCTTTGGTGGGGGACTTCCAAAAATTAATTTATTTAAGACCCACGATTTTTTCCACTAGGAGAATTTAATTTCTCTAGCATTTTAATTTTTTGACTCTAATTAATTAATTCTTTGGCTTAGGAATTTATTTTATTTTGCCAAAAAAATTAATTAATTGACACATGAGGGTATTAATTAATTTTTCCACCCTCTAATATTTTAGCCATGGTGTCTAAGTATGAGGGACAATGCACTAAATAATTTTTACAAAATATTTTACAAATACAACCCTCAAAGGGGGAACATCCGTTTGTTATAGACCCTCAAAATACATACCCAATTCTGTGACACAATATGATCTAGTAGGCCAAGTGACTTGTAATAAAAATAATTTAGCCAATTAGCTTAAATTATTCCCAAATCACTTTACAAAGATCCCGACTAAAACACTAGGACTCACCTAAGAGTTTGACAATAAATTCCATCCTAGCTTTGGGGTGATGTTGGAGGGAAAACTCTGCCGATCATCCGTGTTTAGAAACATAGATGAATCAGTGAGACGGAAAACCTCCTAGGATGAAATTCGTCACCAAAATAATAGGCTTACCTAGGTTGTTACATACATACACGGTATTACTAGCATCATTTACATTACAAATTTTGCAGAATGGGTTTACAATGACTCAAAAGGTCGATGGCTGATGATCGTGATCCTTTGAAAAATATGGTACAATTGCTTCCTTGGAACTTTGACAAAATGTGTGCAACAAGCCCTAAAACACTTAAAATTTGATCACATTAATTTGAAGACATTAAATAAGTATCATAGCTTCCCATCTTGTCTAGCTGTGAGGTTATTTGTGTCTGACCTTGTTGACAGAGGAATGATTCCTTGACTGACAATGGTATCTTTTTCGGTTTGTTGCATTGCTTTATTTACTGAAGTTCATCATTATTGAGGCATTTGGATAGGATAGTAGATAAGCAATTGCTTAGGCTTCTCTCTTGTGATCTCATCAAAGTGTTGAGGATAGTCCATCCTTCTAGTTAGATAACTGACCATCTTGTTTTTGGGTTTCTCTCTTGATTAAAGGTTGCATTGCATTGTTTAGTTCTTGTTGCATTCTCTCATTTAAAATCACTGTTAGCAACCTCATTTCATTGTGCTTGTATAATCTTGAAGTTTCTCTTGTTCTAATTGATACATTACATAGGTGGAAGAGAGTCCTGACAAGCACATCTAATCAGTTTGACATTATTGCTATCACCGTTTCATTGATAAATCTTGAAGTGCTTCACTAATTGCTATTGGAATCTTGTGATCAAAGGATGCTTCACCATTTATCACTTATCACAGGATGCCAATAGCAATTAGTGAAGCACTTCAAGATTTCTTAATGAAACGATGATAGCAATAATGTCAAATTGATTAGATGTGCTTATAGGACTCTCTTCCGCTAACGTAATGTATTAATTGGAACAAGAGAAACTTTAAGATTATACAAGCACAATGACATAAGCACAATGGGATGAGATTGCTAACAGTGATTTTAAATGAGAGAATGCAACAAGAACTAAACCATGCAATGCAAACTCTAATCAAGATAGAAACCCAAAAACAAGATGGTTAGTAATTTAACTAGAAGGATGGGCTATCCTCAATACTTTGACGAGATCACAAGATACGAGCCAAATCGATTGCTTATCTACTATCCTATCCAAATGCCTGAATCATGATTAACCAATGATGAACTTCAGTAAATAAAGGAATGCACCAAACCTCAAAAGATACCACTGTCAGTCCAGAAATCAGTCCTCGTGGAGCGTTAAACCCCCTTTGGCCTTGTTGGATTGTGAAATGTTGACTTTAAAAGTGAAATAGACCCTTAAAACCCTAGCTGCTAGGCTAGAGGGGCTAAACACTAAAAAATTGAAATATTATTCTTTAGATCTATGGGCCATACATTTGCAAAAACAATAAACAAACAAGACCCCTGCTTCTAGAGAGATCTGCAAAACCCAAGCTAGAAAAACCCACAAATCTATAGAAGAAAGTCAAATACATACAAGAGTTGAGAAATAAACTACAAATTAATTACAATAATTTTTAGCTCTAATAAGTAGATTTATCTTTATTGCACAATTTGAATTGAAGATAAATGAGTAGAATGATATTTTTTTAATTTTGAACCATGGCCAAGATCACATAAATCGTTAGATAAGCCTTGGAGATTCATCACAACGGGATCTTGAGTTTCTTGTCTTGGGAGTTGGCTGGTCTAACCGAAGGCTTCCCCTCACACCCAAGATTTGAATACCAAAGGGTCTCTATGTTAGTTTTTGTAGCATTAGATGTGTTCTAGCGTCGAGATTTGGCAGAGGTTAGGACACATGCATTCTCCAAAACCCAAAAATCGTTTATGGAAATTCCATCTAGAAATGACTTAATCAAAATAATTAATCATTTTTTAATATTTATTAAGTCTAAACTTAGGAAATATGATTAATTAAAGGGCATTAATTAAGTTAGATGTGAATCTTCTAGAAAAATACGCGGATTGAGTTCTAGTTAATCTTAGCCATCGATTAAGTTTTAATCATGTCCGTTGATGTCTCAACGAGAGATTATAAGAAGAAACTCGATGGGGCTTGGAGAACACACTTGCAGAGATCAAATTCACTGGCAGATCGATTTCCTGAGTAGCAGCGCTGAGTTGCTGGAGAGAGAGCTAGTGAGCTCATTGCAGTGAGAGAGGGGCAGGGATAGTAAGGCCAAAGGAAGGTTTTCCAGATCCGGTGAGTGCACAACAGAGAGGCAATGCTAAGGCCACGCAGAGGCAACATAGTGCTTCAGAGGAGATCCGTATTTTTGATGGGAGGCAGAGGTGTTTTAGTGCCAGAAGTTGGAGAGAGTTTCCGGACGCCAGGAGGGTCTAGTTTCTAGACAACAACTGATCAGTCAGCGAGAGAGACGTTGTTCCTATCTGTGGGGACGCAATACTGCGTAGGCTGATGCAGTGACTGCACATAGCAACTCATCTTGAGCCAAGGTCAGTGTTGGATTGCCAATGGGAGTGAGATTTTCTCACTAGACTCATTTGTCAGTTATTTCTTTGTATGGTTTGCTATATTTGAGCAACCATAGATTTGTGCTCAGATTTACTACTGCATAATAAACAAACCCTCAACTGCTGCATCAGTTTTCCCGCATTGAGTTTTTCCGGGGACTTAGGCCAAAAATAACAGTGTTATTTGTGTGTGTGTGTGCATCTATCTTTCTAATGGTATTTTCTTCAACAATATTCTTTATTTGTGAAGGCTACATTGTATTAGTTTCGATATTTACCTTAGAACACAATAAATAATTGGTTCAGTTATTTAAAAAATAGAAGAAACTTAATCAATTGCTACAGTAAGATTCCAATTTGTGGAATTTTCACACTCTACATACTTAAGATAAAGTTACTAGATCAATACGGGCTGGATACACATTAAAACCCTCAAAATCTAGAGATACTTGCTAGATCAATCAAGTTTGAAGGCTTTTCTAAACCTAGTAACTAATGCAAGATACCTGTGGAAATAGTTAATCCAACCACTGGATAATGAAATAATAACTTGTGGAATATTATGTAGTAGAGCGTTAAGAACATGATCCAAAAAACATTACCGCAAGAAACAAAAGGGGAACACCATCTTGAATAAATCCCCAAAGACTTTGCTTTATTATTCCAGAAAAATTACAACCAACAGAGCTTGACTCAGAGCCCGACGAAGATTTTCTAATGAGTACATGATACAATGAGGAGAAAAATTAACTTCCTTATATAGAAAATGAGAGCATCAAACCCCTCCAAGTGGAAATAATGACTAGTTTCCTTGATCCATGGCTTGATCCTTGTCAAATTAATTCGATCCCTTGATAATTGGTGCACAAATCTCCAAAATAATTCGACTTCCTTGATTGTTGGGCTAGATGGACCAAATTTTGACTTCTAAGTGGTTTTGGACCACTGGAGTATCTTCAAAAATAGAATTATCATAATTGTTGAATTCAAATAACCACCTTGACCTAGAAATTGTATTTCCTTGAGAAAATATTTCTTCCAGCCCCAACGAATTTTTTGGACTCGGACTTTCTGCCTTGGAAATGAGTCCTTTCTAATTTTTGACTTTAAAAAAGGACCTGAATAATTTTTTGATGATTTTTCCACTTGAAGAGAATTTTGATTTTATTTGATTAATTTCTGGCTAATTAATTTATTTTTATTTTGATTTTTTGCTAGAAAATAAATAAAACGACTCGAGGGGATTATACATATTTTCCACCCTCAAACTGGGTCTAAAAAATATTTTGGCGATGGTGTCTAATTATGAGTAATCATCCACCAAAAATATTCCTAGACAACACTTATGAGTAAGCATAAGCTCTACCCCATACCCATGGCCATCACCCTGATTCCATAGGCCCTAGATGAGCCTCTTATATCATTTTGGAACCCATGGTTGTCCCAACCCTTGGTGGGAAATGAATCACCGTACCTTAATGGGGGTATCCA
This sequence comes from Pinus albicaulis, assembly GCA_034641835.2. NCBI lineage: Eukaryota > Viridiplantae > Streptophyta > Pinopsida > Pinales > Pinaceae > Pinus > Pinus albicaulis. The sequence goes on from CM076573.1 coordinate 695,566,614, forward strand.
CTGCTATACCTTACACATCATGCTCTTATCCTTGAGCCTCGAGCAGTTAGTCAAAGAAAAATCCTAAAAGGAAAAAGACATATAAAGAAGGGTGGAAAAATGAAGTCCGGGGTATCTCATGCGCCACTATTTCTCCCTCTTATACATTATATATCCAAGTATGGGCTTCCCTTTTACTAGCTACCCTTGTACCCCGACATGTGGCCCAGAATTTCCCCCGTCATTCTCTACTCCATTCATCTCTTTATCACATGCCACCACCGTTTGAAGGATGTACCTTGGACCTATTATCCCTTTAAAGGTAGAAACCACCTAATATGGTACTTGTTTAACCCCCTTTGGAGCTAGGAGACATTAGCACATGTCAAAGCCCGCTATGGAAGGGCATGCCATTATGAAGTGCCCATTTGTTGTCCATGGTTTGTAAGCTCTTTAACGTGATTTCCTCAAATGACTTGTTGTATTGGAAGGCTAGGGGACACACTGGCTCTTATGCAGAATTGCAAATGGTCTCCATTTTGGGTTTGGTCTCCCTATACGGTGTCCTAACCCTCCAGAGGGCTACATTGGCACATATAGGGTGTGTGTAGAGAGCCATGGGCCTCCACAACAATAGACAACATTCCATGGATTCCCATAGATGTTCAGAGATTCACCTATTGGACGAGGAAGATGCACATGGTTCACCATGCCCAGTCGGCCCCACAGTTGCACCATGCACTTGGCAGATGACCCAGGACTTGTATGTTGATGTGGCATCACTTACACCATCATCTGAGCCCTTACAGATGGTCTACAGACATCTTTGATCTACTTGGAGACCCATGAGGTTACTAGTGCGCCCCCACACCCATTGGGAGCACCACATGTTTATTATTTGGAGAACAAGGGTCCAACCCCTTGTCCACTACCTTTGGGGATTCTATTCATCATTATGGCACTTATGGACTTCATCAGGCTTCAGGCCCAACGACATGTATTATTCATCATTTGACCTCTTGAGAGGCTTATTCTTTTGTGTATGAGCTAGCTTGGTGGGTTTGTCACAAAAAGTTAGTTATTTTGCACATTATTTTATTTTAGGGGCTAATGTAGGCCTAATTAGCTAAATTGAACTCATTAGAAGTGTACAAATACAAGTGACGTGAATTCATTTTAGCATCATCACTTGGTTGGATTTGTATCTCTTTAGAGAACTTCACTATCCTTCTTGGAGGACGAAATTTTGGAGCATGGAATGAATTTTGATGTTTGGATTATTTTCTCTTGTCTTAGCTTCTTGTATGGCAAAGTTTTGATGGTTGGATATACTCTTAATACATGTAATTACAATTTAATGCTATTTTCTCTTTATATTTTGTCACATACATTGTGTTGATTTCTGCTAGCATCAGATGTGCTCTAAGTCTCAAGTTTTGCAGGGAGGCTTAGGCACATGTATTCCAAAGAACCTAGAAACTATTTTGGGAAATTCCACCCGGATTGTGTTTTATGAAAATAATTAATTATTTTTAATGGGATCCTAAGTCTAAACTTAGGAAATTAAAATAATTAAAGGGTATTAATAAAACAAGGTGTGAATCTTCTAGAGAAAAACGAAGATCAAGTCAAGTTAATCTTAGTCGTTCATTAACGATTTAATCTCGACCATTGAAGTCTCAACAAGAAGATTATAAGGACTTGATGGTGCATTTGGAAAACACACCGGGCAGATACTAAGTTACCTAGGAAGATCGATTTTCTCACTGGTTGAAGTTTGGCAAGAGAAAATCCAATCAGAGGGAGAGTTGCAGGTTGGAGAGAGAGGGCATCAACAAGAGTTGATAGTACAGGATCAGAGCAGAGGAGGCAACGCAGAGGAGGGACAACATAGAGGCAATGGTGTAGTGGTAGGGACAACGCAGAGGCTAAGACGCTGGGATTGTGCAGTCACTGTGCAGAGGCCACGCAGAGAAGGCAGAGGGCCTCTCCAGGGTCAGAATCTCACTGTGGTGCGAGTGAGAAAATTGTTTGTAAATTTCTCACAGATATTCCTCTTCTATTTTGTTGATTATTTTTGTACAGGAAGATTTCGCTGTAGAATAATAAAGAAACCCTCACCTGTTTTCCCACATTGGGTTTTTCCGGGGACAATTGTTTAAAAATCACTGTTTATGTGTTTATACTTGTGCTAGTATTTTTCCTTGCATTTAATTTCCGCAAGTTTTTTATTGTGAAGACTATAGTGTATTTTATTTCGATATTTACCATAGCACACGATAAATAATTTGTTCAGTTAAACAAATAGAAGAAATCTAATCAGTTGCTGCAGTAGGATTCCAGATAGCAGAGTTTTCACATGGTATTAGAGAATAGAAAACATATCCAGAAGAGGCAGTGCTGAGCAGAAGAGGGAGATCATGAGACTGCGAAGGCATTGAATCGGATTTCGTAAAGGATTGCGCAGTCCAGTCCAGGAGGACAATTTTTCGTGGAAAATCTCTCTCTGAGTGAGTCGACAGAGAGAGATTTCTGGATCGAAATTTTCCAGTGACAGAGGGAGCTGCGTAGTAGGTTTAATGCAGAGTAGTCTTCAGGAGGGATGCAGTTGTTGTTGGACCGCAAAAGCGTCAGAAATCGAAGGGAAAATAGCATAGATAAGTATGGAAAATTTAGATGTCTTGTCTTCCAGATTGGAGGAAGACTTCGCATGTTTGTCAAGTTCAGCATCTGCAGGTGCTTGGGTTATTGATAGCGGAGCTTCAACTCACATGACTGGAGTACGAGAATATTTATCGAGCTATTAGGAAGAACAGATGGACTTCCAAGTCAATATGGGAAACAAAACAAAATGCACTCCAGCAGGGAGAGGCACCATATCGTTTCAGAAGGAGGCAGGAACCAACATCAGAGCCACTAATGTGCTGCATGTGTCAGGGCTAGGAATGAATATGATTTCAGTGTCCCAGTTATAGGACAAGGGATACGATGTATACTTCATTAAGAAGAATGTATACGTCAAACATCCTAGTTGGAAGAAGAAGAGGCAAAATGGAACTCGAAGCAATAGACTATACAGATTGCAACTCAAGTCTCTAATGGCACTGATAGGCAGCAATCTTGATGGCGAAAGTAATCTGAATGAACTATGGCATAGGTGAATGGGACATTTGCACCATGGAGCACTAAGGATGCTCAAAGAGACTGTCACTGGAGTACTAGTCCTCAGTACAGAGCATGATGATGTATGCCGAGGATGCGTACTAGGGAAGTACGCTAAGGTAGCCTTTCCCAGAAGTTATAACTGAGTAGAAGGCGTATTAGGATTGATACACTTAGACATTTGTGGCGCAATGTCCACTAGAGCTCTTAGCGGTGGAAAAAACTTTGTCACCTTCATTGATGATTACTCCAGAAAAACCTGGATCAACTTCCTAAAGACCATGGATGAGGTCTTTGATCGGTTCAGAGAATTTAAAGCTCTCGTGGATAACATGACAGCGAAGAAAGTAAAAGTATTGCGTTCATACAACAGTGGAGGATATACGGACAAAGACTTCACAGATTTCTGCGGACAACTATAGACAATCCACATCAGAATGGTGTAGCGAAGTGGAAGAACATTACTATTGTCGAGGCAGCAAAAGCTATGTTATATGACCTAGACTTGCTTAGATTCTTATGGGCAGAGGCATGCAACACAACTGTGTATGTTCAGAATAGAACTCCTCACAGAGCATTGGGGAAGAGAACGCCCGAAGGAGTTTTCACAAGGAAGAAGTCGGAAGTAAGTCACCTTCGGATATTCGAAAGTCTGGCATATTGTCACGTACCAGATGAGAAGCGTAGTAAACTGGATCAGACTGTAGAAAAGGGGTATCTCGTAGAATATAGCGAAACCTAAAAAGCATACAAAATCTACATTCCTAGCAGCAGGAAAATTGTAGTAAGGCGAGATGATAAGTTCATGGAAGATAGAGCTTTGAGGAAATCATGTGAGATGCCAGCAAAGGATATGTCAACAAAAGTTCCTTTAGTCCAACAGCAGCAGGGGCAGCAGGAAGGACAAGCAGGAGGACAAACACCAAGATCGAGTACAATGACCAGTACCAGCATTTCCTCAGGAGGAGAAGATTTTGGCGATTCTTAGCAGATGGAACAACAGGAACAAGAGGAGGAATTGAGAGAACCTCTTACCACTAGTGGTAGAACTAGTAGGGAGGCACGACAGACACTGAGAGACGCAGAGGAGTTCATTGGAGATCCCAGAACCGAGAAGAGGCAGTGTAGACAACCTGACAGTTATCAAGCATTGGTAGTACAGGTAGAAGAACCCTCTAGTTTTCAGGAAGCCGTACAACACCAAGTATGGGTGGATGCCATGGTAGAAGAGTACAATTCTATCACGACGAATGATGTCTGGGAAGTTGTACCTAGACCTGAGGATAGATTAGTTGTAGGATCAAGATGGATCTACAAGATCAAGTAGACTGCAGATGGTAGCGTGGAGAAGTACAAGGCCAGGTTCGTGGCAAAAGGGCATGCACAGAAGGAAGGAATTGACTATGAGGAGACCTTCGTCCCTGTAGCCAGATACACCTCCATCAGATCTTTTATATCCCTAGCAACTTAGATGGGATGGGAGATTCACCAAATGGATGTCAAGACAACAATCTTGAATGGGGTGATAGAAGAGGAGGTGTACATAGAGTAGCCTGAAGGCTTCGAAACCCATGAGAAGAGAACTCATGTATGCAGGTTGAAGAAAGCCCTGTATGGGCTCAGTCACGCACCCAGAGCTTGGTATGGTCGGATTGATAGCTACTTGCAGTAGTTGGGATTCGTCAAGAGTGATGTAGATTCCTATCTCTACTACTTGATGGTGGAGAATGAGCCACTAATTTTGGTATTATATGTAGATGATCTGTTTCTTACAAGGTCATCTAGGCTCATAAAGGATTGCAAGAAGAATCTTGAAGCAAAATTTGACATGAAGGATATGGGGTTGATGCATTATTTTCTAGGGTTGAAAGTGTGGCAAAAGAATGGAGAGATCTTCCTAGGGCAAGGAAGATATGCTACAAAAATTCCGAAGAGGTTTAGAATGCAGGATTGCCGGTCTATGGCAAAGCCTATGATCACCAACTGGAAGAAAATAGATGCATCAGGGGACAAGGAAGTGGACCCCACCTTGTACAGATAACTCATTGAGTCACTCATGTATCTAGTGAACACCAAGCCAAACATTTGTTTTGCTGTCAACACACTTAGTCAGTTTCATGGCGGAACCAAAAAGGGTACATTGGGCAGCAACTAGGCACATTCTTAGATATGTGCGTGGAACAGTCGGATATGGGTTGAAATACACCTGAGGAGATGACGTCAGATTGAGCGGGTTCACAGATGCAGATTGGGCAGGAAGTTCAACAAACTGAAAGAGTACCTCCGGGTATTGTTTCAGTGTTGGATCAGGAATGATCTCTTGGTGAAGCAAAAGTTTGTAGCATTGAGCTCGGTCGAAGCAGAATATATGGTAGCCAACACAACAACGTGCGAAGCCATATGGCTTAGGAAGCTTCTTGTGAGCTTGTTCAGGAAGAGGATGGAATCGACTAGTGTTTACTGTGATAATCAGAGTTGTCACAAGCTCTTTGAGAATCCAATATTTCATGATCGGTCAAAACACATAGATATCAGATGTCATTTTATTAGAGACTGTGTTCAAAGTGGGGCAATACAACTGCAGTATGTCCCCACAGGAGATCGAGTAGAAGACACACTCACAAAGGCTCTAGGAAGAGCTAAGTTCATTAAGTTCAGGGAGCAAATGTGTATGGTTGAGAACTCGTTTCAGTAGTAGATGGGTCCTAAGTTACATTAACAACAGATAACGGATGTTGAGATTTTGGGTAGCATCAGATGTGCTCTAGCTTCGAAACTTTATGGAGGAGCTAGAACACATGAGATCTCCAAGACCTAGAAATCGTTTGGAGAAATTCCACCCGGAACTTAAGTTATTCAAAATATTAATTATTTTAATGGAGACCCTAAGCCTAACTTACGGAAATTAAATAATCAAAGTGAATTAATTTAGACATGTGGGTGAGAATGTTCTAAGTGACGTGGATAGAGTCTTTTCTAATCTTAGCAGTCGATTAGAGATTAGATCATGACCGTTGAATGTTCAGCGAGAAAAGTATTAAAGGAAGGCTTGGGGTTAGTTAGAGAAGACACACACAGTAGCAACACTTGAGCTAAGTCGAAATTATGGGGCGCGGTATGCTGAGAATTTTCGAGTGAGCTTGCAGCGCAGTGAGGGGCAGATCGACAGTGGGATTTTAGATCCAAGGCCGAGGATACATTGGCAGAGAGGCAGATCCATTCCACAGCAGCGCAGAGACCCAACAAGGGTGACTCAGGCTAAGCCACAGTAGCGCAGAGGCAATGTAGGCTCAGTTAGGGTGATGCAGGCCAAGCTAGAGCTGCGTAGAGGTTGCATAGGCTCAGCCTGGGTGACGCAGGGCCAACTAGTGCTGCGCAAAGGTTGCGAAGAGGCTCACGCAGGGCCTTAAGGCTGACATAGTGCCAGGAGAGGAAGCGCTGAGGTTCTAGTGGGCCAGAAAGGGCTCGTTTTCAGTAGATCCAGAAGCTGTGAAGCAGCCACACTGAAGGGTGACGCAGAAACTGCGTAGGCACTTGTGGGGTTCTTCATCCTCAGCTAAATCAGCCGTATTTTTTGTCTTTGAGTAATAGAGGTACATCTGCCGTGATTTTCCCCGTTTGGGCAAAGTATGTCTAGTGACTTTGAATGTATTCAGAATTCTGCATAATAATAAAACCCTCTAAGAGCTACTGCACCGGTTTTCCTGCATTGGGTTTTTCCGGGGACATTTGTCCAAAAAATATTGTGTACTTTGTCATGTGGGCTTTATTCTTCAGTACTTGATATGTATGTAGGTGTAGGCTGCAGTAGTGTTTACTTTGATGTTTTACTAAATATTTCAGAAAAATAACTTGTTAATTAAATCAAGCAAGTAGGAGAAGTAAATAAAAAAACTGCAGTAGGGTTTCTGTAATTTAGATTCAAAAATTTTCACAGCAGAGAGTTCCAGTACAGTAGTAGTTGGTAGCAGTACATGTTGAGAATTTGGTAGGGCATAGTTTAATTCAATTCTCTACTTGATAATTACTTGTGAAATTATTTCTCTTACTTAGATCTTCTCTTTATTAATTTATTATGTTTTATTAAGTCAATTATCAAAACACAAGAGACACAATGTTTAGGCTCTTCAAGCCAGAGCCAAAACCTCTCCCTCTTGGAGAGGAAAGCCCGCAAGTAATTCTTCTTATAGACTTTCAGTTGACAAGTACCATGACCGTGACCTAGACCTTTGACACTAGTATGCCTCCAAGACCTTGTCACTGCTCTTTCTAGGCTCCTTATACTGTCCTTCTTTTATGCATCGTACTGCATCATACTGTTCCAACGCTAGGGAAACTCAAACCCTATTACTGATGTGCTTCTCTTTAATTCATCTATAGTCTGAGCTCGACCTCCAACAAACCCTTCCTTGGTCTTCTTATAATACCGAAGATACCCTAGATCAATAACACTTGCACACCTTCCAAGCCTTCTTATCCTTACTGTCCAGACTTCCTTCTATGCACTGGATTGTAGTCTTGAAGAGACCTTCAGACTACCTCATATGAGTGAGGTAAATACTAACTCAAAACCGATATACATTACCCTTGGACTGTCCCTTCATTTCTTTGCCGGATGGTCACTTTTTCGTGGTGTATTACTTGCACTGCGTTCTGTACTTTGTTACAGTCTTCTACCCAAAACAATACACTTTATTTCTACGCTGTGCTTCCCTTGACCTTAGTTGGAATACACATCTATAACAGACTTTAATGTACACTTTCCTTCCTGCAATTATATCTGAAAATTCAAAGATGTACGAACTGTTCTGTTTGTATTTTCTGCGCAGTCCGCAGGGGTATTTATAGTGGTTTGACCCTGTAATTAGCCGACCTGTTAGTGAACTGATGCGACCTATTTTGAGCCGACCTTTCAAGGGGTATTCTGCAACGTCTTCAAGTCGTCTTCTTCCAACAATTTCTAGAGCATGATGACAAGGTCTTGAGGCATACTTTTTGAACTTTACAAGTGTAACAATCCTTCAAATACAACTCTAAATTATACATTTATGACAAGATGACAAATCCCTAAAAGACATCAAGAAGAAGTCTTTGACCTATAATAAAAGCTCTTTGCTCATGAAACCCATGAAGCAAGCTTTACAAAAGTACATTTTATTATCTTTGTCTTATTCATTACATAAATTCATAATTACTAGTCATTAACCTAGTTACATTTTCCAACACTCCCTCTTAGCTAGGGAGGTAGTTATAATGGTACATGGTTACTTTCAATCTGAAGAATCTCATAAGAAGAATCGGATTGGTAATCGCATTTGTATAACATCATGTCAACTAACATTGTCATAGTGCAAGGCCTTGATTAACAACTCCATCTCTCAGCAAGACAATGAGGTACAATGCTGGCGAGACCAATGACTTATAGACACCATCATCATTGTCTCTCCAAGGTACATACTCCACTCGGGTGTTCCCAAGTATGACCTTCTTGGACTATCCTTATCTTGGTTAGCTAATCCTCAAAGAATATCAGTCCACGACTACTCTTGTCTTGAATTCCCTATCATATTCTCAAAGATTATCGGATGCCAGATGATTACCCAATCCTCCATTCTGTGTTCTCAGTTGAAGACCAAAATGATGTGTTTATCTCTCCCTCTCAACTAGGGAGGACATATTACACAAAGGAATGTACTCATTCCTGTACAAGGAATATACCTAAGCTCATTCTTAGGAATTACCAAGTTTCTTCCAAGTAAGAAACTTACCACCAGGCTCCCTCTTAACCATGGACCTGCAGCAGCAATGGTGAGACACCTAGCTACTCATGAAGAATTTTTCCCTTCGATGTCATGAATTTCTTCGATATTGAGGAGTCTTCAACTTTGGGATCTCTTCATAGGGATCTAGTTACACTTTCCAACACTCCCTCTTGGCTAGGGAGGTATTCATAATGGTACATGGTTACTTTCAATCTGAAGAATCCCATAAGAAGAATCAGATTGGTAATCGCATTTGTATAGCATCATATCAACCAACATTATCATAGTGCAAGGCCTTGACTAACATCTCCATCTCTCAACGAGACAATGAGCTACAATGCTGGCGAAACCAATGACTTATAGACACCATCATCATTGTCTCTCCAAGGTACATACTCCACTTGTGTGTTCACAAAGTACGACCTTCCTGGACTATTCTTATCTTGGTTAGCTAATCCTCAAAGAATATCAGTCCATGACTACTCTTATCTTGAATGCCCTATCACATTCTCAAAGATTACCGGATGCCAGATGATTACCCAATCCTCCATTCTGTGTTCTCAGTTGAAGACCAGAATGATGTGTTTATCTCTCCCTCTCAACTATTGCGGACATATTACACAAAGGAATGTACTCATTCCTATACAAGGAATGTACTTAAGCTCATTCTTAGGAATTACCAAGTTTCTTCCAAGTAAGAAACTTACCACCAGGCTCCCTCTTAACCAGGGACTTGCAACAGTAATGGTGAGACACCCAGCTGCTCATGAAGAATTCCTCCCTTTGATGTCATGAATTTCTTCGATGTTGAGGAGTCTTCAACTTTGGGATCTCTTCATAGGGCACAGATCATCCATCACTTTTATCCATGAGTCATGTCATCTATCAGAAAGTGATTCATCAGTCTTTCTCATCTGGTCCAGCTTCATGCCATGCGGCTTTCAAACCATAATTCTTCCAAGGATCTTTCATCCTTCCATATGGTTGGAAGACCTGCATAAACTTATCCAGATATACATATACATATGAGCTTTTAAATCAAAAGTTACCTCAGTGATGATATTTCACCATGACATCTTCTTGTAGGCATCGACATCCTTCATACAGATTGACACATCTCTTAAAGACATGTATTGTCAAGGGTCTTCATCTTTACTGGACTTCTATTAGAGTCTACATATTTTCTCAGGATTATTCCCAGTCAAGTCTTCTTGGCTTCCGGATGATAATTGCCTCTTATCATGGTTTCACTTCACGATCTCTTCTTTTCTTTCTCCATACAGTTTAACTTCATTCCCAGGAACTTCCAGTATGCAGTTCCTTGTATGTATACAACCACCTCATATTCCATATAAGGACATATTATGTTGATTTCATCTATTATTGGCAAACTGTGTATCAGCAAAGATTCTCCTTTCTTTTTATCATAATTCTATAGATAGAAGTCCATTACTTGCAACCGTATGACATGACTTCATAACATCTAGTGTAAGCATATATATATATATATATATATATATATATATATATATACTTCATCTCTTTTTCCTTTTGTGTCATCCTGCAACAGTTTTCCCTAGAATGAAGAATTTCATTCCCTTGACCTGCTTCATCAATATGTCATTATATCCTAATCCCATAATTCTACAAGATAGAATTCTTGATGAAACATTTTGCTTTCTTTCTAACCAGTGAATCCAAAGAGGACTCCATTATAAAATGTCAACCCCTGTTTCCATATGGATTATTGAATGATGACCCTTGATCTAGATAACTGCCTTCGATCAATGTTGTTATCAGTGAGGTTCCCAGGAGTTACTTATTTGCATTGCGGACATTCTCCTATGACAAGTGCTCCTTCCATGCTTCTATCATGATGCCATTTCTAGAGTGATGCATTTATCTAATGTACAATGCTTTCTAACATACTATCTTACAACAGACAAAAACCTCTTAAAGAGGAAGATGATCTCAATCATAGAGGAGAACTTTCACTTCTTTCTCATATTTCTTTGCATCAGGTTCTTCCCTTTCTTCCATGGCGTGGGCTTCTTCCTTTTTCCTTTTGTCCTTTCTAGATTTAGGTTAGTCCCTTTGATAATGCCCAATTTCATTACATCCATAGCATCGTACCTTGTCCATACTTATCCTTTTATTCTGAGGACCAAATTTACCAAATATTCCTTTCTTCCTGGACATGGCTGCATAGGCTTGATTTTCTTCACCTGGTCCTGTATCAACTTTGACTTTCAATCTTGACCACAAATCTGGAATTGGTTTTGCTTCTTTCTTCCATATATACTTGAAGTGAAGTTTCCCCATTCTTTCGGTAGAGTAGTTAGCACCACTGTAGTCATTTCACTATCAGACATTACTTTTCCCAATTTTGAGAATAACTCCACCAATTTTGTCATATATTTCTGTTTGAAGATTCTAGTTTTGATACATTGGGGATGGGAGAGTCTTTCATGGATTCTATAAGAAACTCTGGGCTCTTATGTCTCCCTTCATGTATTTGGCATGACTTCATTGTCCTTTTCTTCCATGCAAGAAAGTTTGAAACCCTAACTAGTTTGTTGCTTTCTTTGCAAAGAAAACATTTTGATAGATTCATATGAAGTCATAAAGATACTTACTTGAGTAGATGCTTTTCTTCTTCTATCAACTTCCTTGTTGATGATGATGTAAAAAGCAGCATGAGCTCCCTCTTAGATAGACTTATTTAAGAGTGGTGTAAAGTGGTAGATCACTTTGGATCCTTGATGATGATGATGATCAAGGATGGCTTGATGATGACTTCAGCAAAAAGATGATTTGATGATGGCTTCAAATGAGATAGCTTTAGGTCACCTTCTTGCATTTCTTCTTGAAAGGACCTTGGAGTCTAAGGTCTTTGATATAGCCTGAGGGTTTTTCCAATTTCTGCAAGCTGCCTTTTGAATGGAGGTCTCTTCCCTTTTTAGTGTAGATCTCTTTCCATTGAAAAGTGACCTTTGACCTTTTTCTCGAATTTTATCCTAGAGTCTTCTTGCTAAACTGATCCTTGATCTTCTTGGTATGTGAGTGTCTTCTTGTCAAATTGCCCTTTCTTGCACCTTAGCTCTGATACCATGTTGAGAAGTTGGTAGGGCATAGTTTAATTCAATTCTGTACTTGATAATTACTTGTGAACTTATTTCTCTTACTTAGATCTTCTCTTTATTAGCTTATTATGTCTATCATCAAGTAAATTATCAAAACACAAGAGACATAAAGTTTAAGCTCTTCAAGTCAGGGCCAAAACCTCTCCCTCTTGGAGAGGAAAACCCGCAAGTAATTCTTTTTATAAACTTTCAATTGACAAGTACCATGACCATGACCTAGACCCTTGACACTAGTATGCCTCCAAGACCTTGTCACTGCTTTTTCTAGGCTCCTTATACCGTCCTCCTTTTCTGCATCGTACTACATCATACTGTTCCAACACTAGGGAAACTCAGACCCTATTTTAGCAACCCTAACTTATGTGCTTCTCTTTAATTCATCTATAGTCTGAGCTTGAGCTCCAACAAACTCTTCCTTGGTCTTCTTATTATACCCAAGATACCCTGGACCAATAGCACTCACACATTGCAAGCCTTATTATCCTTACAGTCCAGATTTCCTTCTATGCACTGGATTGCAATCCTGAAGAGACCTTCGGACTACCTCATATGAGTGAGGTAAATACTAACTCAAAACCGATATACATTACTCTTGGATTGTCTCTTCATTTCTCTACCGGATGGTCACTTTTTTGTGGTGTATTACTTGCACTGCAATCTGTACTTTGTTACTGTCTTCTAACCAAAACAATACACTTTATTTCTGTGCTGTGCTTCCCTTGACCTTTGTTGGAATACACATCTATAATAGACCTTAATCCACACTTTCCTTCCTGCAATTGTGGTCGAAAATTTAGAGATGTACGAACTGTTTTGTCTGTATTTTCTGCGCAGTCCACAGGGGTATTTATAGTAGTTTGACCTTGTAATTAGCCAATCTGTCAGTGAACTGATGTGACCTATTTTGAGCTGACCTTTCAAGGGATATTCTACAACATCTTCAAGTTGACTTCTTCTAGCAATTTCTAGAGCATGATGACAAGGTCTTGAGGCATACTTTTTGAACTTTACAAGTGTAACAATCCTTCAAATACATGACTCTAAATTATACATTTATGACAAGATGAAAAATCCCTAAAAGACATCAAGAAGAAGTCTTTGACCTATAATAAAAACTCCTTGCTCATGAAACCCATGAAACAAGCTTTACAAAAATACATAGTATTATCTTTGTCTTCATTACGTAAATACATAATTACTAGTCATTATGAAGACTGAACCTAGTTACACTTTCCAACATTATGTAGGGTCAGTAGCAGCATAGATGCAACAACGCAGTGTTGGTGGGTAGCAGTGTCAGACATCAACAACGTAGAGGGAGATGTTGCAAAATCAAAGCAGTACTTCAAATGGTTGCATTGCTAGAGCACATTCCTTGCTAAGAGGGAGTGTTGATTTATGGTAGCATCAGATGTGCTCTAGGTCTCAAATTTTGCAGGAAGGCCTAGGCACATGTATTCCAAAGAACCTCGAAAGCGTTTTGGGAAATTCCACCCGGATTGTGTTTTATGAAAATAATTAATTATTTTTAATGGGACCCTAAGTCTAAACTTAGGAAATTAAAATAATTAAAGGGTATTTAATAAAACAGGGTGTGAATCTTCTAGAAAAAGATGGAGATCAAGTCAAGTTAATCTTAACTGTTGATTAACGATTTAATCTCGATCGTTGAAGTCTCAACGAGAAGATTATAAGGACTTGATGGGGCATTTGGAAAACACACCAGGTAGATCCTCAGTTACCCAAGAAGATTGATTTTCTCACTCGCTGAAGTTTGGCAAGAGAAAATCGAATCAGAGGGAGAGTTGCAGGTTGGAGAGAGAGGGCATCAGCAAGAGCTGAGAGTATAGGATCAGACCAGAGGAGGCAACGCAGAGGAAGGACAATGCAGAGGCAATGGTGCAGTGGTAGGGACAATGCAGAGGCTGAGATGCTGGGACTGTGCAGTCACTGCGTAAAGGCTGACGCAGTGAGACGCAGAGAAGGTACAAGGCCTCTCTAGGGTAGGAATCTCACTGTGGTGCAAGTGAAAAAAATGTTTATAAATTTCTCACATATATTCCTCTTCTATTCTGCTGATTATTTTTGTACAAGAAGATTTCGCTGAAGAATAATAAAGAAACCTTTAACTATTGGACCGGTTTTCCCACATTGGGTTTTTCTTGGGACAATTGTCCAAAAATAACCGTGTTTATGTGTTTATACTTGTGTTGGTATTTTTCCTTGCATTTAATTTCCGCAATTTTTTTTTTTTTGTGAAGACTGCAGTGTATTTTATTTCGATATTTACCGTAGCACACGATAAATAATTTGTTCAGTTAAACAAATAGAAGAAATCTAATCAACTGCTGCAGTAGGATTCCAGATAGCGGAATTTTCATACATTGTTGCTCTGATTTCGCTATACTAGGGCTAATTTACTGCATCCATTTATGCGAAGTTGTGGAAATTCGGTTTCTAGGTAGTGATGCTTCATGTATGGTATAATGAAAATACAAGCATATGGAAAACCAAGAAATAACTCAGAATGAAAGAGTTCTTTGTATTCGGTGTAATAAATAAGAGAGTGAATACTTTCTTATATAGGTTACAATAGAAATGAGTCAATCCACTTTATGAATGTGGGATTGATCATGAAGACATAAAGGCAAAAATATAACATAAAGTTAGATGCCTAAGTCTATTCAATAATTGACCATTATTACATAATTTAATAACCTCCTTTAATGGTCAATTTAGTAACTACACCAAGCTTATCCCAAAAATTTACATATTTTTCATGACCCAAAGGCTTGGTAAGAATGTCTGCAGTTTGATCTTCTGTGGAACAGTACTGCAACTCAATAGATCCATCTTCAACAAGTTTTCTGATGAAATGGCAGTGTATATCAATATGTTTGGATCGCTCGAGGAGGACTGGAATTTTGGCAACTTTCATCACCCCTTGATTGTCACAAAAGAGGGGTGTCGGCGTTGTTTGCTGCATATGCATATCTGATAGCATCCTTCTGAGCCAAACTACCTCGCATGCTCCTTTCACTATTGCTCAATATTCTGCTTCTGTTGAGGAATGGGCTACTGCATGCTGCTTCTTGCTAGTCCATGTGACTGCACCTGTGCCAAGGCTGAAGACATATCCAGAAGTGGATTTTTTGTCATCAACAAAACTTGCCCAATCTGCATATGTAAATCCACACAACATAGGTTCTTTGCTTCTGTTATACAGAATGCCAAAGTCAAGTGTCCCTTTCACATATCTGAGTACTCACTTTGCTGCAGTCTAGTGCTCTAATTTTGGCGCTGTCATGAATCTGGAAATGTAGCTCACAACAAAACATAACTCAAGTCTAGTGGCTGCAAGATATATCAAGCTCCTCACTAGTTTCTTGTATATGGACTCATTAACTGCCTTAGAGTTCGTCTGGGTTGAAAGTTTCAGTCCTTTCTCCATAGGTGTATACAAGATTTTGCAATCTGTCATTCTAAACCTATCCAACAAACCCCTGGCATGTGTTGATTGTGAGATGAAAACGCTGCTACCTGTTTTCCAAACTTCTACACCTAGACAGTAGTGTAGGAGGCCTAGATCGGTCATGTCAAAAGCTTTTCTTATATTATTTTTTATCAGTTGTATAACCTTTTCCTTACTACCCGTGATAATGATATCATCTACATATATAACCAGAAGGATGATATCATTACCAACTCTTTTGACATACATGTTGGAATCTGAAGGACTCCGCTGGAACCCTTGTTCATCCAAATTTCTGTCAATTTTTATACTCTATGGCATATATTACATTGCAGTGGCATACATTGTGGCATCATTGTTACACTCAGTGGCATCACTTATACTTAGTGACATTGTTTGTTATAGTGGCATCGTTTTATTGGTGTACGTGTTTTCTGAGGCTCATATCTATGACACAATACATTTCTCTGTGATTCATATTTTATACAATGGCTTGCAATATATATATATATATTATGGTTCATATGGCATTGCTATACTCTGAGCATCATCGCTATACTCTATATCACAATGGCTCGTAATATTTCGAAGGCTTGTATCTATACATAATGGCTCCCGAGGCCATGGTCAAACGACTACGTGTGGAGGATTGGTCCCCACAAGTCCCGCGTTCCAATCTCGGGCAAGGACTATGTACGCCTGAGAGCTACTCCAACCGTGATTTGTTCAGTTGAAAAAAATATATATACATAGTGGCTCGCTTTTGTTTTATGCTAACATCTATACATAAGCCTAACATGACAGTGATCAACAACCTTGTATGGTGGTGACCTATTGATATGGCACTGGATTTAAGGGATAGTGATATGGCAGTGACCTTGAGGGATATTGATATGGCAATGGCCTTTATCTATTGCGTTATATCTTTGACGAATGACTGTAATGATGGCAATGATACTTGACAGTAATTTGATGAGTAAGGGACTCGTACTTAATGTACTTTGTATCTTAGCTGAACATTTGATGAATATCTAAGAAGAAGAATCTGGTTGGGTTTTCCTCCTTGTGGGGTTTTTCCTTGGTCTTTGACCTAAATCTTGGTATCTCTATTGTGCATGCTTTTCTTCTATTGTTCTTTATTGTTCCACTGCATTTTTGATGTTATTGTTCTCTCTACATAATCGCTAATGATGAAATGATGTTATGGGGTGAATGTTATATGAAAATGTTGAAAAGGTTTGAAAACGCAATTATTTACAAGAGCGAATAATCTAGCCCTAAAAATTAACATGGTATCAGAGCTGGGCTAAAGAAAAGTCATGGAGATCACCTTGGTGAAGACAACTATGTGGAGTTCATGGTCAAGCTGAGTGAAAGAGATGAAGATGTTGGAGACCTAAAAGAATGCTAGGGTTTGTAGGAAACGCTAGGAAGCCTTTTATTCTTGCAAATAGAAGCTAGGGTTTGGAAGAAACTCTAGGAGTAGCCTTCATATAGAAAAGGCCTGGGTTCTACAATATTGGAACCCTAGTGTGCTTATGATCAGTGAGAAGCCATTCAGTTATTCAAGTACTTGTGACAAATTTAGAGAAACCCTAGATGGACTTGTCTCGTACCCAATAGGAGATGACATGATACAAATCTAGTGATCATCTTGTACATTAATAAGTTAGGCTTGGTTGTCGATGAAAGAGATCAATGACACAAGTGGCGTTCAAGAGGATGCATTTCTTCTAAAGACGATATTGACATATGGTTGATGGACAGTGGCGACTCTTGGAGGCAAGATCAAGAGGGGGCTGAGAGCTTCCTACAATTCTCATTAAAGATAAGTACTTACAAGGCTCATGTTATTTCTTTGTGACACTGCTCTTGTTTAAACTTATTGTTTTAGGCTATTGTTTATTCCTCTTGCATGAGTATTTGAATACCTCCAACTTCTTAGATGAGCATGTGACATCCATCTTGATAATCATCAAAATGCAGAGTAATGTAGGAAGAGTTAGCTATAAGAGGGAGCTAGTGCAGGAAAATAAAGGAGCCACTCTCATATCTAGAAAAGAAAGATAGTCTTACCTTATCATCAAGTACACTTTCATTATGTTTATTTACTTTGCTATTTTTTCTCTTGCTCTTGTTCTGGGGTCTACACGTACATTTGATAATTGTGAGAACAAAGTCTCAATATTGAGGAGGATGTAGAAATACCCCTTGATTAGAGTGATAATGGACAAGAGCTTAGACCTGGGAGGAAGGATTGTAGTCTCCCAGGTTGATGGCTATGACTGAAAAGGCCTCCTATTTAGAGGGAGTAGACTGTTAGGTTGAATACAACAGTCTGATGAGATGATGAAAGCTATATGTCCTTCATGCAAGGACTATTATAAATGATAAGATATAGTATTGTGGATTGAGAAAGAGAGATATTTGAGCATGTGCTAGGCACGACTGTGATATATTGCAACAATAAGAGTGGGATTCGTCTTTCAGAGAATTTCGTGTTTCATAACTTGTCCAAGCATATTGAGATTAGATACTACTATATCCGAGATATGGTGTAGAGAGGCGTAGTGAGACTCCGCATTTCAACTAATGAACAAATAGTTGACATTCTTACCAAGCCTTTGGCGAAAGGGAAGTTCTTGGTATTCATAAAGAGGCTTGACTGGTGGATGTGACCCTTCCAGGAAATGGTCTTGACTGATCGAGAACACTGAGCTATGCTTTGCCCACTTGTTTGAGCTCCCAGGGTGGGAATGGAGTCAGAGGACAATAGGATAAACTGCGACCCTTACCTCCCATGGTAAGTGGTATCCTACTTATTGTCAATGTAGGGTGTGTTTGATCCTTGTGACTTATGGAAAGTTGGGTATCCTCCACTACCATCAAGTCTGGGTCTTGATTGAGTATACCCCAGTATGCATCGTAACCACAAGCTGGGCTTGTAACCTACCCATCTGGCCAATGGGTAAGGAGAGACTTAGGGACGTGTGATCCTTACCATTGGTAAGTTGGGTATCCTCCCCAAGTTAAAGGATGCAGATGTTCTACCACTTGATGTTTGAGGGTTAAGGTGGGAAGATCAAAGGACAATAGGATAGTTGTGATCCTTACCTCTCATGGTCAGTGGTATTGTGCCAATTGTCAAGATTAGTGGACAATAAGATAACTGTGATACTTACTTCTCATGGTAAGCGATATCTTGCCTATTGTCAAGATCAACGGACAATAGGATAGCTATTATCCTTACCACTCATGGTAAGTAGTATCCTGCCTATTGTCATTGGATATAGGGTGGCAGATTGATCTCCCTTATGATCATTCTTCTTCTTTAGATAGAGACATCATTGTTCAGTTGATGATTAAAGGAGAGACAAGTTGAAATGAGATGTGATGAGATGGATGACTTGCTGATGGAGCTGAGATGAGGTCATGGAACTCAACCTGGAGACTTGTATGGTTTGGAGGATCTCTACCCTTGTGGTAAATCCATCGGTTGTGGATTCTTCTTCTTCTGTGAGACGAGATGAGATAAGACAAGACAAGATGAGGCATGATGTAGTGATGATGAGATAATCGAGATGAGACTTATGATGAAGATGGAAATTCCTCCCTAGCTGAGAGGGAGTATTGAAATTCGGGCATCTATGGGACGAATTTCCCATAGGAACCCAACTACCCCAACAGAAGCCCCAAACGAAGAATTTAGATTAGACAAAGGAAAAATATTATTATTAATGTGTGGGCACTCTTATTATTATATGGCATGTCAAATTTATATGGGCAATCCTTCATCTAAACATTTGGAAAATATATTTAAATGATATTAAGAACAAATTAGAAGGGTCCCTTCCAAGTCGGCCTAACCAAAATTAAGGATTACATTGTATAAATAAGGATTCATGGAAGCTCATTCAGTCATCATCGAATGGACAAGATCATCAACAAAGATCTGAAATTTTGTATGGCATATCTCCGAGGCTCGCATAACAAGATCATATGGCATATCATTCTATAAGGCTCGCTATTGTATCACTCTGACTCATATTAATTATTTGTGGTCTGTTATGACTCATTTTGTTGCTTGCATAATATATTTCTGACGTTCTTATTTATTATTGTGGATCGCACTTCAAATCCCTGTGTCTAGCATCCTATGACTCGTATCCTATATGATGTGGCTCACATAATATATTTTTGGGCATCCCGTGGCTCATATGCTATATGTTGTGGCTCGCATAATATATTTCTCAGCATCTTGTTATGTTCTAGTGGCATTGCATCTCTGTATACTCTATGGATCGCATCACTATATGGTTCATATCACAAAGGCATCACATCACTGTATACTCTATGGATCATATTGCTATACTCTATGGTTCATATCACAGTGGCATCACATCTTATACTCAATGGATCACATTGCTATACTCTATGGTTCATATCACAGGGGCATCACATGGATCACATATGCTATACTCTGTGGTGGCATACGCTATGGCATCATATGTGAAATTTTCACTATTGCAGCAACTGGAAATTATTTTTTTAACTTAATATTATTATGTGCAATTTATTTGCTATTATGACAAACAACGAATAAAATCACTATTGCAATTTTCACCAAAAATAAAATACACTGCAGAAGCAAAATTGGAACTGAGAAAAACGGAGTGCACACAATAAAAATGACACCGTTATTTTTGGACAAATGTCCCCAGAAAAACCCAATGTGGGAAAACCGTCGCAACAACTGAGGGTTTTATTATTATGCAACAATTTGTGGAGTATAATTGGGTGCCTAAACTGGCAAGCCCCCGTTCTAAGAAAAATATTGGCAAAATTCCCGAGGGAATTTTTTCCTTCTCCACAAGCAATCCGGTAGCAATCCGACCACTTGAAATGGCTATCCAAGAACCCATGTGCACGCCTCTACATAGTCCTCTACTACAACTATTCAGAATTGCCTCGAATCTGCCTTTGACACACTGTTGTTGCTCTGGAAGTGATCTTCCGACCCTCTGGAAAATTGTCTCGACCTCCTGCAACTGAATCAACCTCCTCCTAAGCTAAATCTAACTGCCTCTACTGGTGCTCTTTGCAGGCCCCTACGCAACCCCTTCTGTGGACTGAAAGATGCCCTCCGACACTCCGACAAACTACCAATGGAATTGTTGAATTCTCTTGCTCCAAAATTTTGCTACCCCTCTGCTACAAAACTCCCTCTTAGTGCTCAACTACGCCCTTGCTCTGAATCACTGCAACTGGATGTTGAACACTCTCTGAGATGTGTCTCTGGTGTGTCTATCTCCATCCCCATCGTCATGCTCCTATAATATCTCGTTGGCTCACCAACGACCATGATTAGATCTCCATTAACGACTAAGATCATCTCAAACTCAATCCGTGTGAGTTTCTAGAGCTTTCTCACCTTTCCTTAATTAATTATTGTTAATTAACCAGTTTTCCTAAGTTAGACTTAAGAAAAATTTAAATGAGGGTTGATTAATTTAATTAAGGCGTTTCACAAGATTCTCTAGCAAAACCTTTTATGGGTTTTGAAGATCTCGTGTTCTTAGCCTCTCTGACACAAATCGAGTCTAGAACACGTCCAATGCTATAATAAATAACATCATACGCTATACTTTGTGGCATATATTACATTGCAATGACATACGCTGTGGCATCATTGTTATAATTAGTGATATTGCTTATACTTAGTGCCATTGTTTGATACAGTAGCATTGTTTCACTGGCATCGTTTGATAATTGACATCGTTTGATATAGTGGCATCATTTGATACAGTGGCATCGTTTTATTGGCACACATATTTTCTGAGGCTCATATCTGTGGCATGCAATATATTTCTATGTGCTTCATATTGTATACAATAGCTTGCAATATATATATAATCTATGGTTCATATGACATTGCTATACTCAGAGCATGATCGCTATACTCTATATCACAATGGATCGTAATATTTCTAAGGCTTATATCTATACACAATGGCTTGCTTTTGTTTTATGTTCACATCTATACATAACCCTGACATGACAATGATCAACAACCTTGTATGGCAGTGAACTATTGTTATGGCAATGACATTGAGGGATAGTGATATGGCAATGACTGCAGTATATCTTTGATGAATGGTTGTAATGATGGCAATGATACTTGTTAGTAATGTGATTTGAGGCAGGGACCTGTGATGTGACTTCTTATATCTAGTGGAGGCTTGTGTTTCGTACTTAATGTACTTTGTATCTCAGCTGAACATTTGATGAATATCTAAGAAGAAAAATCTAGTTAGTCTTTCCCCCTTGTGGGGTTTTTCCCTGGTCTTTGGCCTAATCCTGGTGTCTCTATTGTGCATGATTTTCTTCTATTGTTATTTACTGTTCCACTGCATTGTTGATGTTATTGTTCTCTCTACATAGTCACTAATGAGGAAATGATGTTATCGGGTGAATGTTATATGATGATGTTGAAAAAGTTTGAAAATGCAATTATCTACAACATAGTACAATCTAGCCCTAAAAATTAACATTACTGGGTCAAAGGTATCTTGATGGGTCGAGTTTATTTTCTGGACCAAATTAAATTGTTGGGCTGAGTTTATTGTTGGAGGGGGTCAAGTTCATTTGCCAGGGTTGAGATATATAAAAAAGGGGGGACGAATTATTAATTTACTGTACTGAGTTGGCATTTTGGGCAAGCAATTTTCCGAGGTTTTATCTTCGAATTTTATGTAAAAGTTCATTTGAAGAATTCCTTTGGGAAATAATTTCAGAGTCTTAGCATTTTAATTTCTGGGTTGCATATTGTTTTAATTGTTGGTGATTTCCGTTGTGAAATTTCTGAATGAGTTGTTATGGTGTTTTTTAGGCAAAATTTATGCCATTGAATTTCTAAAACAAAACATTTGAATTTTGGGAGGGATTTTTTTAATGTTTGTTAGCATATTTAGCAGTAATGGAAAGGGGGAACTATAATATTTGTTGAAATTACTAAAAAGGAATTTGAAATTTGCAAGTTCATTGGGTCATGGATGATAGTTGGAAACAGGCCTTAGAAGGCCTCACAAATGCCATAAATAACTTGGTGAAAAGACTGCAACAATTCAACAATACATCTGTGGGCAATGACGTTTTGATGGAGCAAAGAACAAGGAAGATCAAAAAACCCTTCTCCAGAGGGTTCCATATTATTCTTCGGCCAAAGCAGCCGAGGGATCTATAGAAAGAAGAGGAAGTAGGAAATTGGCTGTTTGTACTTGGATCATATTTGAAGCTTATGAAGATAGGGGATGTCCTCTCTAAATTGCAGGAGTTAGATAAACGCTTGTCCAAAGTAGCACACTCTAATGGAGGCTATTAAGTTGGCAGTGAAGCCACCAATGCTTGCCTTGATCCTACACAAGTTTATCGAACATCCTTGTAAGGAAGTAACACTTGTAGTTGCTTCTTGCTTCCGTGAGATTATAAGGATAACTGCCCATGTTCCCCCCCACAACTATGACATTCTAAGAGGGGTGTTACAGTTTATTGTGGAGAGCTTCTAAGGATTGCATGATATCAAGGACCTTACCTTTGGTAGGAAACTCAAGATCTTGGATATGGTGGCCAAAACTAGAATGTGTGCCATTATTATCAATCTAGATTGTAGTAATTTGATTTTCTAGATATTCCATTGTTTCTTCACCAACATTAGAGAATATCATCCGGGCATTATAAAAGTTAGCATGCAAAATATTGTCTTTGATTTTAGGTGTGATGATGTCATTTTCAAGCAGTTTCAATCAAATTTATTGGCTATTTCTGTGAAAATTCCAACAACAGAATCCTATTGTAGCAACTGGAAATTATTCTCTTAATTGTTAATTTAATTTAACAATTTATTTGATGTTTGCTACGACAAACACTGAATAAATCACACTGCAATCTACACAAATAAAACTGTTGAAGAAATAAAATGTTGGAAGCTGAGAAATGCTAGCACACACACATAAAATTAACACAAATGTTTTTGGACAAAAGTCCCCCAAAAAAACCAATACAGAAAAACCAGTGCAACAACTGAAGGTTTTATTATTATGCAGCAGTGAGAAATTCCGAGTACAATTGGATGTTGAAATATGGCAATCCTACAGAGAAAAATACTGGAAAAAATCTAGTGAGGAATTTTCCTCACTCCACAGGCAAATCCTTGGCACAACTTGCCTTCAGAAACTTGGCCTTCTGACTTTCTGCATCAGCATCTGCACTGCGTAGTTTGTTGGATGTCAAGCCTCTGACTGGTCTCTGATGAAGTCGTTTTTCCTTCTGTTGGCTGGGAAGATGCTTCTCCGACACTCTGGGACTCCTTCTCGGCCTCTGGAATTGAAGACACCTTTCCCTCTCAGGAAATCGAACTTGCCTCTAGAAGCTGTTGCGCAGTCCCTGTGTTAGCTTATTTGTGGCTCTTCTGCCTCTCTGCAAATGCACTCGCTAGATCTAGAATACTTCCTCCTGCCTCACTGCCTCTGCCTGTCTCTCACTGCTTCGATCTCTGGCTCTCTCCGACAACTGACTACTGCCACTCTGGAAATTGATCTGCCAAGAAATCAAACTGCTAAATTGTTCTCTCCATCACCATATCGACCTCCTCTTATAATCCTCTGTTGGAGCACCAATAACTAGTATTAAAACATAATCGATGGCTAGGATAATCTCTTGATCGACCAATGTGAGTTTCTATATTATTCTCGCCTTGACTTAATTAGTACCGATTAATTAACCTGTTTTCCTAAGTTTAGACTTAGGAAACATGAAAAAAATGGTTAATAATCTAATTAAGTCACTTCTAGGCGGAATTTCCAGAAATGATTTCTGGGTTCTGGATATCTCATGTATTATAGCCTCTCCACAAAGTTTCGTGGCTAGAACACATTCGATGCTACAAAAAATAACGCTCCCTCTTAGCAAGGAATGCGTTCTAGTGCTGTTGCACACCCTGTAGCAACACCTTGTCTCTGCATCATCTCCTGTCACGTCGCTGATGTCTGGCTGCTACTGCCCACCAACTACTGCTCAACTTTGATATACGTTGCATCTGTGCTGCTGCCGACCCTGTTGAACCACTGCCAACACTGCGTCTGCATTGCAACTCTGTCGCTGTTGCTACTGCAACATCTGCAATAGAAAAACATCCAAAATACTAAATCAATTGTGATTAGTATAATGCATCTGTCACCCGAGTCTCCGACTGCTGCTAGCTTCTGCCCTGTCCACTAAAGACTCTACGCTGTTGCTGATTCTGCATTGTGCCAATTGCAGTGCTGCCAACTCTGCACTGCACTCCCCAACGTTTGAATGATACTAGTCTCTGCAACTGTCACTCTCGCATCTGACTGTATCAACTGTCACTGATCCATCCTGCTACTGAATACTGTGGGTCCTTGTAGCAAGGTATTGATCCAAGAGGTGGATTGCTCAAGGATCCTGCCCATCTGTAGTGCTCTGGGGCTACAACACCAAGTCACCCCACCTCAATCCTGGAGGTATATCGGTGAACATAGCGAAGTCTTCCTCTAGCCTGGAGGAAAGCCTATCGATCTCTGCTGAAGCTGCTTGCTGGTCCTGCTTCTCCTCCTTGCCCTTCTTCTTAAGAGGAAACTGGGTACTGTAGTTATTGAGCTCACCACATTTGAAGCACTTGACCTTTGACAGGTCCTTCTTCCTTTGCTCCCCCTGTCCCTGATTGGGACCCTTAGATGCGGGGGTCAAATTCTCCTCCTTTATCGCCTTCGATCCCTCGCTGTTGTTGCCATTGATGGAGCTCTTTATCAAAGCTCGTCTCAACTCCTCTTGCTGCAAATTAGCCCACACCCTGTCCCATCCTGGTAGTGTGTCTCTGCCCAATATACTTTGGACGAAGACCTACCAATCCTCAAAGACATTGTTGAGAGTTAATCACACTAGCTCTGAAGGTTGAGGCGTTGCCCCAACAACCAACAACTGGCCCCGGATTTCCTGAATTTTGGTAAGGTAGGGGGTTATTCTTTTTTCTTTCTGCATCTGGATGAGTCTCAACTTCTCCTCGAGATACATCTTCCGCTGCTCGGAAGTACCCTGATATAACGTGGCGAGAGCATCCCATATATGCTTGGCGGTATCTATTGAGATTTTGGGGTAGCATCGGATGTGCTCTAGCTCCCAAATTTTGTGGAGGAGTTGGAGTACATGAGATCTCCAAGACCCACGAAGTGTTTAGAAGAATTCCATCAGGTTTAAGAGATATTCAAATAATTAATCTTTTTAATTAAGGACCCTAAGTCCGACTTAGGAAAATTAAAAGATTAAAGTGAAGTAAATTAAACATGTGATGAGAATGACTTAAGTGACGCGGATCAAGCAACTTCTAATCTTAGCCGTCGATTAGAGATTAGATCACGACCGTTGGTTTCCCAACGAGAAAAGTATAAGAGAAGGGCTTGGGGTCAGTTGGAGAACACACACATTGGTGGAGCACTGAAGCTAAGCTGAAATTCTAGGGCGTGGTTTGCTAAGAATTTCAAAAGTAGTTTGCAGTGCGGTGAGGGGCAGTATTGGCAAGGGGATGGTTTGATCCTAGGCCAAGATTACAACAACAACAGAGAGTGTAGCATACCAGAGCAACGCAGAGGTAGCCGGGTGCTACGCAGTCCAACAAAGGCCGCGCAGAGGTAGCAGAAACCACGCAGGGTTGATGCAGGCCCAGTCACGGCAGCACAGGGGTAGCGTAAGCCCTTCAGGGGTGGCGCATGCCCTTCCAGAGTACCGCAGAGGCCGACGGAGATGGCTAAGGAGCAGCGATGGGGTTTCCAGTGGGCTAAAAAGGGCTATATTTCTATAAATCCCATTTGAGGGTGTGAATCAGCCATATTTTCTATCTCTGAGGATATAGGTATTGTTGCTGTGTGTTTCTCTTAAGGGCCAACCAAGTTTGGTGCTCACAATTGTTGTATTTAGAATCTGCTTAATAATAAAACTCTCTAGAGCTAGCTGCACCGATTTTACCTCATTGGGTTTTTTTGGGGACATTTGTCTGAAAAATATATGTGTCACTGTCATATGAGCGTGCTATTCAATAAATGATCTGCATGTGTAGGCTGTTATATGTATTTACTTCAATGTTTTAATGAATTTTCAGATTAATAACTTGTGTATTTAATCGAGTAGGAGAAGTAAATTGAGAATTAACAATAGGATTTATTAGATTAAGAAATTTTCACATGGTATCAGAGTGATTGCAGATCAAGCTAGATCTCCAGCAAATCGACTGAAGAAATTTGTGCTGCAGAGAGCAATTGAAGCGACAGAGAATTCGAAGAGGGCAGCGCAACACCAGAAAGACACAGTCCCAGCAAAGGCCACGCAGGGGTTGATGCAGAGACAACATAGTGCCTTCCAGAGGGACGCAGGAGCAGCTTGCGCTGCGCTGAGCCAGTCTGCTCACGCAGAGGCCATCCAGGTTGATGCAGTCCAGTTTAGAGTGTTGTGCAGATTTGCTGTGTTCCGGAAGCAAGGCTTCAGATCTTCAGCAGTTGTTGGTGGGGTGGAGATTCTGCTGGTGCAGAATCGTGCCTAAGCTAAGTTGACAAAGAGCGGGAGGAGAACAACTGCTCAGTAGATTTCATTGCCAAAGAAATCTGAGGATTGATCGTAGGGTGATCGAAGGGAGCTGTTTCATTGTGTTTGGCAGGTTTTCAAGGGAGGAAATAGTTGTTAGAGGGAGCAGAGGGTCACTTTCTCGCCAAGGAGAGGGCTTGTAACCCCATAATGGGTGACGCAGACCCTACGTTGCCCCTGAGGGTCTCTGTGTAACCTAGTTGGGTCCTTGGCTGACCAGCGCTGCCCCAGAAGGGATTGCGTAGCACCTGCGTAGCTGAAGTTGCCCTTGCGCTGCGCAGCTGCTGCCTCTGCTTCTCTGTGCTGCCTCTGGAAGCTGTTCTCTGCCTCTTGCTGATTCTAGGCACTGGGATCAGACCTTCCCCTTTGCGTAAACTCCCCTCTTTGCAGCTGAAACATTTCTAGAAATTCTTAGCAAACCATGCCCTAGAATTTCCAGCTTAGCTTCAGTGCTCTGCCTCTGCGTGTCTTTACAAATGAACCCAAGCCTTTCCTTTATACTTTTCTCCTTGGGCAACCAACGACCATGATCAAATCTTGAATCAATGGCTAAGATTAAAAGAAAGCTTGATCTGTGTGACTTAAGACAATTTCATCACATGTTTAATTTAATTAACTTTAATTATTTAATTTTCCTAAGTTTAGACTTGGGAAATACATTAAAATAATTAATTAATTAAATATCTCCTAAACCAAATGAAATTTCCCAAATCCCTTTCTGGGTCTTGTAGATCATGTGTACTCTAGTCCCTCCACAAATTTTGGGAGCTAGAGCATATCTGATGCTACCCCTACTACACAAAATCTCAACAATTTCCAAAACCATATAGCTTTGCACGTAACTATGCTTGCTTCCATATACTCTGCCTCTATAGAGCTCAGTGCTACTAACTTCTACTTCTTGTTGTGCCAAGACAACATCCCTGATCCAACTCAGAAGCGTTACCTAAAGGTACTTTTCCTGTCTGCTGAACTGCCTTCACAATCTACATCTGTGAACCCACATAGTGTTGTGTCATCTCTTCGGGTATATTTCAAAACATACTCTATTGTGCCGCTCACATACCTCAAAATGTGCCTTGCTACTGTCCAATGCACTCTCTTTAGCTCCACCATAAACTCACTGAGAGTGTTGATCGCGAAGGAAATATCTGGCATAGTGTTGACCAGATACATGAGAGAGCTTGTTTTAACCCGTATAGAGCATTGTTCAGCCTGCACACATGTGTGCGCCTCTCAT
This sequence comes from Pinus albicaulis, assembly GCA_034641835.2. Classification (NCBI taxonomy): domain Eukaryota; kingdom Viridiplantae; phylum Streptophyta; class Pinopsida; order Pinales; family Pinaceae; genus Pinus; species Pinus albicaulis. The sequence goes on from CM076573.1 coordinate 695,595,024, forward strand.
GAGTCTCGAACCCCTTTGGCTGTTTTATATACACCTCTTCCTCTATCTGTGAAAATTTCTGAATCTAAATCAGAAACCCTATAGCAGTAAATCTGATTTTCTTCTCCTCCTCGTTTTCTTTTAATTAACAAGTTATTTTATGAAAAATTCAGGAAAACATCAAAGTAAATACACTGCAGCCTACACAATTATACAGTTCAAGTGCTGAAAATTAAGTAAAGCACCTAGACAAGGACACAAATTTTTCGGACAAATGTCCCCGGAAAAGCCCAATGCGAGAAAACTGGTGCAACAGTTTTGAGGGTTTATGTTATTAAGAAACAATATTCTGAGTACATCTATGGTGCCATAATCTGGCTCACCCAATAGAGAAAACCTTGGCAAACAGAGATAAATTGTGAGTTTTACCTCACTCTGCAAGTCCCGGCTGATCCGGATCAGACACTGGTGAGACCCTAGCTGCCTCTGCGCAGTCTCTACGCTACCATTGCGTAAGCATGTGTGGGTCTGTTGTCGCACAAAATGTCTAGGCACCGCTACAATGGCTCAGATTGGGGGCTATCACCCTGATCCCCAATCTCTCTATCTAAGCTGTCTCCTTGCAGGCTAAGGGAGGTAGACCCTAACAAAAATGAAGGAAAAGAACTGATTGAAAATCAACCAATTCAGGAGACACAGCTAGATAATCAAATACTTGTTAAGATTTACGAGATTTTACAAATCCAAATAGATTCAGAAGTTTAAAACCAGTGCCTTATGGAGTCAAAATATCCCGTTATAAAATTAAAGTCAAGTATCTGATATGTAACTGCTGCTATGAAAAATAGATTCACCACAATGATATTCAATAAAACGCATCACAACTATGCATTAAAATTCTTTGAATCCACAACAATGTTCTTATGAGATGACCATCAAATTTAAATGCCAGATATTATCAATATTTCCGAATTTATGATGTTCCAAGTAATCCCAATCCAGAAAAAAAATTTCATGTAGTCAAACTTTAGATGAAAATTTAAAAGCTCACTTTGACTATGAAATAATTTTTTTTGAGAATTTCCTAAAGTTGAAAATTTAGAAATTTTTGGGCCTTTTTTTTTAATTTTTAATTTATTTCTAAAATTTATCTAAAATCTAAAATTAATCTAAAAAAAAAAAATTAAACTAAACTAAAACAAAAGTGATCAAAATCTAAAAAAAATTAAAAATTAAAAAATCTAAAAAAATGAAAATTAAACTAAAGCTAAACAAAAACTAGTCTAAAAAGGTAAATTTTTATTTTTATTTTTGGTTTCCTTTTTTATTTTCTAAATCTAAAAATTAAATTAAAAAAAATGAAATTCTAAAAAAAAATTAAAACTAAACTAAAGCAAATCTTATAAAATTAAAAAAATCTAAAAGTTAATAAAACTAAAATTATATTCTAGAAATAAGAACTAACTAAAGTCTAATTAAAATCTAAATTTGAAACTAAAGCTAAAGTTAAAAAAAAAAAATCCAAAAAATCTACGACTAAAAGCTAAAACCCAAAATTTAACAAAAATTAAAATCTAAACTAACACTAACGCAAACGTAAGTTACCAAACTTAAAAAAAAAATGAAAAAAGAAAGCATAGACGCGATTTTGGTTTTGATTTTTATGTGTTAAGGTTATGGAAGGAAGTGTACGGACGACGATAATGTGAGGAGAAGACAACAATGGCTGCAGATTTGTTTTTTATTTATTTATTTTGTGTGTGTGCAGGTCAGGGAATGTCTGTACGAAGCCGTACGGACGTACATACGGCGTGGGAGGATGGAGCAGCGTGAAGGGGCAGCAATGAGATCGATGAAGGAAATGGATGCAGAGTGGACGAAAATGGACGCAGAGATGGCAGCTGCGTGAAGGCAATCTAGGACAGAGAGAAAAGTAAAACACTGAGAAGGACAATGTGGCACAGAGATTGCAATGACGCAAATTTCAAGTAATTTTCTTCAGCCAACAACAAAATTTCGACAATATAACTCAGATCTTCAAAATATGAATTCAAATACACTTGAGATTTATTCTTTGCAGCGAAATGACCCTCAGATCTGCCAGCAAAAACGATCCCGAGGCCAGATCTTACCCTCTGGGGGTTAGATCTGGCTTAGATCTAAATTTTTTTTCTGAGAATTCCCCTGCAAACCTGCAAAAAATCAGAACAGATCCAAAACTATGCACAAAAAATAAATAAACCCTTACACCCTAAAGAATATTTGCAAATTTACAATGCTAATTTACTGATTGGAGGCCCTCATGGCCAGATTTAAACCCATTTCAGCGCAATTTAGAAGATAATTTTTTTTTAAGAGAGGCACAAGCCCTAAAAGACCTTGCAAAAACAACAATTTCGTAAGATAGCTTTGGGAATTAGGAAACAATGAGCTTTTTTAGATTTACGAAATTTGAGAGACGACTGATCTAACTTAAAGCTTCCCGAAACGCTCAAACCTTAAAAAAAATCCCTGCACACTTAGATCTGAATCTTAGATTGATAGAGATTTAAGAAAATAAACATGAGACCTTTCAGAAAAATAGATAACTAGTCTTTCCGTCAAATCAAAAATGTCATTTTAGAAACTAGAAAACTGCACAAGATACCTGTATGCAGATTAATCCATGAAGGCCATCAACCATAAATATGCCAAATAAAGTAGCAGATTTTAGAGACAAATCACCACATAGATTTGGAAAAGGAACACCAAAGTTTGTAACCCCAAAGTCTTTATGCTTTATTGATCAAAGAAAATCACAAGAGCTTCCAAGAACAAGTGCACGATTCAAAGATCGGATGCAAATGTCATACCAAGACCTCTAATTTATAAGACAAAATCTCCAACGGCTAGTTCGGTTGATCCATGTCAAAATAATCTCGATCGTCGAAAAGATTTGATCATCTTTTAATCTGGACCGTCGAAATTATAAATTTGAGGAAACACGAATTTATTTTTTAATTCCATTTTAATTAACTCAAAAATAATATTTTTGAGTTAATTACCTCAAAATTTTGACTTTGACTTAACAACCTAGGCCCAAGGGTCCAAAATTTCTTGGGATTCTCAATATTCCCTTGGCTTGGGACCTTTAAAAATTCATTTTTTAAGGACCAACGAATTTTGCCTTTGAAGAATTTTAACTCACCTAGGATCTAAAATTAATTAAATTTTTGGCTTAGGATTTTTAATTAATTTGGCCAGAAAATTTAATTAATTGACTGAGAGTGGATTTAATTATTGTTTTCAACCCTTTTTACATAAGATAAATACATTTAGACACATGAAGGGGGAATACCCATTCGTATAGACCCTCAAATAGGTACTCAATTCTGCGACTCAAAACATGATCTAGTAGACCAAACAGCTTGTAATAAAATAATTTAGCCAATTAGCTAGGATTATTCCCAAACTAGTTTTACAAAGGCTCGATAGAAAACACTAGGACTCACTTAGCATCTTGATGACAAAATCCACCCTAGCTTTGGGGTGAGGCTGGAGGGGAAAACTCTGCCGATCACTTGTGTCGAAAAACACAAGTAAATTAGTGAAACAAAAAACCTCCTAGGATAGAAATCGTCACCAACATACTAGGCTCACCTAGGTTGTTACATACATGATGGTCTTACTTAGATCATTTACATCATAAACATGCAAAATGGGTTTACATCATTTATAAAAAATGTCGGCTGCTGATGGAATCTGAATGGCACGAACACATCGAAAATGATGAATCCCATTTGAAAAAATGGGGGTGTACTCTATGGGGTCGTTGACAAAGTGTGGTCAACATCTGGCTCTACTTGGGGACACGTTGCTTCACCAGAGGAATGTGAGAATCCAGAATCTTTATCCAAGCAACACACAAAATTACATAAGTAGCGTCCATCCAAATATCATCATACAACATTAAGCACATGAAAAATAGAAGCTCTTCTAACATTTATTATTCTACTTGACATGAAAAGTAAATCTAATCTAACTACAAAATGAAATGCTGAAAGGACAAGGAGTAGGGTTAGAAATACAATACAGAGGATGCCCAATGGCATCAGATGTTATCTTTGAAGAACAACTTGAGCAATTGATCATTCGTAGGTAGTTGAAGTGGTTCGCCTTCCAACGTGTTCAAGTGGAATGAGTTTGGTCCAGCAATGCCTCTGATAATATAAGGTCCCAGCGACAAACTGTCAAATTTCTTATGTTTTTTGGGCTTTTCATTTTTTCGGTCCCAAAGTAATACCATGTCTCCAACCTGCAAAGATCTAGATCGAGATGATTTATCAAAGCTTTTCTTAATGTTAGATTGATTCTTGCACATATTATCTAAAGCTTTCCTACAAGTTTCATCCAACTCCACAATCTGATCAATTCTATTTTGAACAACATCTTTATCAATGGAAAAATGTTGAAGGAGTTGGTAAGCTGGTAATTTAAGGTGAACGAGCAAAGTTACATCCAAGCCAAAAACTAATTCAAAAGGACTTTTACTAGTAGCTTTCTTTTTAGTAATTCTATTTGCCCACAAAGCATACTTGATTTTGCTATCCCAAGATTGCTTATTATCTCCTACCATCTTCTTGATAATGGTTATAAGATTTTTATTACTTGATTAAGCTAAGCCATTACCCTGAGGATAGTAGTTAGATGAATGAGATAAAGTAATGCCATACTTAAAACAAAAGGATGAAAATTCAAAAGAACTAAAAGCCTTGGCATTATCAGTAGTGATCTTGGCAGGGACACCAAATCTAGTAATGATTTGATTTTCAATAAAGTCCATAATGACCTTTTCATTGGCATTCTCAGCAGGAATGGCTTCAACCCATTTTGTAAAATAATCAGTCGCAGTTAAGATCCAGGAGTAGCCATTGCTAGAATTTTCATGGAATTTCCCGATGAAATCCAGACCCCAATGCTGAAAAGGTGCCTCAACAACCACAGGTTGTAAGGGCAGGGCAGCTAGCTTCTACTTCCCAGTGAATAGTTGACAGGCTTGGCAACTTCTGACGAATTTATGCACATCTGAAAAAATCGAAGGCCAAAAATAACCAGCTCTTAGAATTTTGTGGGCGGTAGTTCTAGCAGCATAATGACCACCACAAAATCTTGAATGAAACTCATAAATCAACTTTTTAGACTTAATTTCATCAACACACCTAAGTATTATCCCCTTGGGATTTCTCCATCCAAGGCCGTCATTCATGAGGAAATCCTTAGTGGCTTTTAATTTAAGAGCCCTTCTTCTATGAGCAACTAAATGGTTAGGACATGTAAGATTTAACAAATAATAAATAATGTCCTTATACCATTCATGCTCTCCTAACCTTTGCAACTCAGGCGAAGATGCATTGTTAAGACAGATCAAACCAAGTGCTTTCTCATTACCCTCGGTCATCATTTCAGCCAAGCCTTGACCTTTGACTAACTTGGTGGGCTTAATCTCTAAATCATATTCTTGTATCTTAATAACCCACCTAGCACGAGTCCCTAAACAATTAGTTTGAGTTAAAATATCTTTAATTGCGGAATGCGGGACAAAAGCAATGATTTTAGAATAACCCACATAAGTCCTAAAATGCTTAAGAGACTTAACCAAAGCATAGGCTTGCTTTTCCATAGTGGTATACTTCAATTCAGAATTTTGAAGCGCTCTACTCATGAAAGCAATAGGCTGTTCGTGACCTTCTTTATTCTTTTGTAACAAGACACCAACAATAGTATCTTCAAAAGCGAAAGAGAAAATCACAAAATCTTTTGAATAATCATGACTCGCCAAAACAGGAGCTTGAGCAATAGCACCCTTAATCCCTTGAAAAGCCTTTTTACCATCTTCTTTCCACAAAAATTTTACATCCTTTTTCAGAAGACTTTGAATGGGCTTAGCTATTTCTGCGTAATTTGGAATAAATCTTCTAAGAAAATTAGTTTTTCCTAGAAAAGACTGAAGGGATTTAAGATTATGAGATAGAGGAATCTTTTGGATTGCCTCAACTCTTTCAGGATCAATCTTGATCCCATCTTTGGAGATGATGTGACCAAGTAATTTCCCTTTAGTTACTCCAAAAACAGATTTAGCAGGATTCAAGGAAATCCCAAATTCTCTACATCTATCAAAGACCTGCTTAAGATGAACTACGTGAGTAATACCATCTTTAGAAAAAACAGTAAGATCATCCTAATAAATTTCAATAATTTTTCCAATCAAACCCTTAAAAGCATAATCCATAGCCCTTTGAAAAGTAGCCCCAACATTAGTCAACCCAAAAGGCATTCTAATGTATTCGAAAGTACCCCATGGTGTGGGGAATGTAGTTTTGTGACGATCTTCTTTTTTAACCCAAACTTGGTTGTATCCAGAAAAACCATCTAGCAATGACATCATTCCTGAACCTGTTACTCTTTGCAACATAGTCTCCATGTTGGGCAAAGGGTAATTATCCTTTTTACATGCTAGATTAAGGTTTCTAAAATCGACACAAAGTCTAATGGTACCATTCTTCTTCCTAACAATCACTAGGTTGGAACACCATGTTGAATGTCTAGTTTGAGCAATGATTCCAGCTGCGAACATTTTTGAAAGCTCTTTCTGAACCAAAGGGGCTAACTTAGGATTTATTTGCCTAAGCTTTTGACGAAAAGGTTTAGCATTCTCATCTTTCAAAGGGATAATGTGTTGCATGACATCTTCCCTATATCCTTTTAACTCATCATATGAGAATGCTAAAACATCCCTATATTCATGAAGTAAGTTGGTCAACTTTTTCCTTTTTTCTTCATTAGTACTTTTACCAATTTTGACAATCTTAGGGTCCTTAGAAGTACCAAGATTTACTTCAATGAATTCACCCGGATCCATTTTATTCTCTTCTTTCAGCTTTGTGGCACCATGCCGATCAAAGTGTTGCTCTAAAGCAACAATATTCCCAGGAGTAGGATTTATAATATCATCATGATCCTCAGATCCATCCTCCTTAGAACTTATCCGAAAATTTTCAAACTCATCCAAATTATTAAGAAAATGAATGGCTTACTTTTCATCATTAAAAACTTGCCAATTCTTTGAATTATCCGGGACTGAAGGTCTGAAAATAATTTCCATTTTTATCTTTTCCTTAATTAATTCATCAGATAATTGTAAAGTAGAAGTAGCCACAGCGAGCTCATCTGCTAAGGCATTATTTTCTCTTGGGATAGCTTCAAGGCTAATGGCGTCAAAGTGTTCCATAACATCCCACACAGCATTTCGATAATTCCTTAACCTTTGATTTTTACAAGTAAATTTATTCTTAACTTGCATGATAACCAGATCAGAGTCTCCCTTGATACTAAGCAACTTAATTCTTAAAGCTTTTGCCAACTCAAAACCCAACAACAAGGCTTCATATTCAGCCACATTATTGGTTGCATCGAACTCAAGTCTATAGGCAAACTTTAAAACACGACCAAGGGGAGACTTCAAAACAATTCCAACAACCTTACCATACCTAGATGTCGCACCATCAAAATGCATGTACCAAACTTGATCCTTTAGGTCCTCAAATTTCTCATCAACCTTGTTATCTAAGGGAACCATGAAATTAGACATAATAGCATAATTCCCCATGTCAGGTTGTTCCTTAATTATTTCATTATGAGGTCTTTTAGGATCTTCTACATGGAATCTTCTTTCAGGTTCTCTATTAAGCTTCACAAACCCTTCACCTCTAGGGGAAGGAATCATAGCATACCCATTTTCTAGATAACAACATACCCCAAGCATCCAGAACATCAACTACAACTATGTCCATAACAATCATGATGTCAGGGTACACCGATAAATGAACTTGTAAATCCTTGATTAACCCATGAACTTCAATCTTCTTAGAATCCATGGCACATATGTTGTAGTATGGTCTAGAAACTTTTAAATTAAGTTGTTCCATGACCCTCTTGGTCATGACACAAGCTGAAGCACCAGAATCCAGCATACAATTATTCAATTTATAACCATTAACCATTAAAGTAACAAAAAATGGCTAATGATCCTCGTTATCCGACTCCATTTTTTGCAGATATATAGGGGCATCTTGATAAGAAATTTTAGCAGTATTATCTTGAGCAACATTAACATGTGAAACTCCAAGAACATATAAAACTTTAGCTCTCTGAGTAGGAAGCTTTAAAATCTCAGTAACATGCACCAAGATCTTAGCATTATTCAACCATGCACCCAAATCAATATTCAAACCAGGACTAGGATTAAAAATTCGAGGGGGAGTTTGATTATGACCTTGCTATTTATCCCTTCTTTGATAAGTTAATCCTTTGTCCTTAGCAATTTCCAAAACTTGATCACGAGAAGGCTTTTCACCAAATAATTCAATCATCAAATCCCTCTCATGATCAAAATTATTGTTACTATGCAAAGATGTGGAAGGCCTAACATCTTGACTATTTTCCTTAACTTCCATCCAATCTTCTATAGACAAAGAGATCTCCTTACCAACAACATTTATCTGATTACTTGCCCCAAACATTCCACTATTCATGATTCTTTTAACGGTGGGACAAGTAACCTCCTCATGAAAAGCATCGCAAGCTCTACAATAAGGTGGAGCTTCATCAACCATATTAGTAGATTCAAGCGGATTAGGAGGTCTCTGCTCACTTGACTGACCTTTTTCTACCAAGTATTATTACCTCGATTATTATTATTATGATTCCTAGGTTGGGAATTTTATTTATTTCCTTAGCATGGTCAGAGATTTATTTCGCTTGGTTAAGCTCCATGCTTTCAAGCTTTTGCATTAACTTTTTCATAGGATCGTCATCATCTTCTAGAGGTTATTTACCTTTAGGCCCTTTTAATTTAGTCAAAGCCCTATCAAAACCAGGAATTTCAGACTTCCCTGATGCCCTTTTATCCTTCTCAAGTTCTTCAACTAAAGATTGTCAAGCCTTATAATTGGCAGTTTTAGCACGCCTTAACTCATATGAAGTATCAGAATTAAAAGCATCAATGTAAAAATTCAGAAGAGATCCATTAGGAGGCTTATGAGTTTGAGATATTTCTCTAAGGATACCATTAAATCTCCTGTTAAATTCTTCAATCGTTTCATTTTCTTTCTTTTTTATGGTACTGATCTCTTTCACCAAATGCCTATCTTCCCTTTTATAACCATACTTGTCCTTAAAGGCAGCTACAATTGATTCAAAGGTATCGAAAGAATTATCAGGTTTTTCAGTAAACCATTCTATAACATCTTGGTCAAAAGTAAGAACAAAGAGCCTCATCTTTACATCATCGAAATTGTTATTTGCAACTGCAAATCTCTTCCACCAATTAGTGAAAGCAAACAAATGAGATTTGACACTAACTGCATTATTTCCTTGAAAAGAAGGTAATTTATCCATTCTAGTTTGAGGGAAAGCATGGGGATAACCCTGAATATTAGAAAAATTACATAGGGCAAATAATTCCATGATATCGTATTGAGGCGGATCACAAAAAAGGGAATGGATATTAGAGAGAGCTTCTTGGCCGAGATTGACAAGAAGTGTAAGAGAAGAGAGCTTGTGTAATCGGACTCTGAGAACCTTTTCAGGATCTGGAGTAGGATTAATCAAGCTACTTGGATGTCTTCTAGTACAAATTCTTGTGGAAGATGAAGCCAATGGAGTCGCCACTAGGATAGGAAGCTAACCCAAATACCTGAGATGAAAGATGAATAAAGAGATGAAAGTCGTAAAGCCAAAGTCCAATAAAAGGGTCCCCGAAAACGACACCAAAAAATGTTGTTGCACAAAATGTCTAGGCCCCCGACAATGGCTCAGATCGGGGGCTGTCACCCTGATCCCCAATCTCTCTATCTACGCTGTCTCCTTGCAAGCTAAGGGAGGTAGATCCTAACAAAAATGAAGGAAAATAACTGGTTGAAAATCAACTAATTCAGGAGACACAGCTAGATAATCAAATACTTGTTAAGATTTACGAGATTTTACAAATCCAATTAGATTCAGAAGTTTCAAACTAGTGCCTTATGGAGTCAAAATATCTCGTTATAAAATTAAAGTCAAGTATCTGATATGTAACTGGTGCAATGAAAAATAGATTCACCACAATGATATTCAATAAAACGCATCACAACTATGCATTAAAATTCTTTGAACCCACACCAATGTTCTTATGAGATGACCATCAAATTTAAATGCCAGATATTATCAATATTTCCGAATTTATGATGTTCCAAGTAATCCCAATCTAGAAAAAAAAATTTCATATAGTCACACTTTAGATAAAAATTTAAAAGCTCACTTTGACTATGAAATAAATTTTTTTGAGAATTTCCTAAAGTTGAAAATTTAGAAATTTTTGGGCCCTTTTTTTTTTAATTTTTAATTTATTTTTAAAATTTATCTAAAATCTAAAATTAATCTAAAAAAATAAAAAATAAAATTTAAACTAAACTAAAACAAAAGTGATTAAAATCTAAAAAAAATTAAAAATTAAAAAATCTAAAAAAATAAAAATTAAACTAAAGCTAAACAAAAACTAGTCTAAAAAGGTAAATTTTTATTTTTATTTTTGGTTTCTTTTTTTATTTTCTAAATCTAAAAATTAAATTAAAAAAAATGAAATTCTAAAAAAAAATTAAAACTAAACTAAAGCAAATCTTATAAAATTAAAAAATCTAAAAGTTAATAAAACTAAAATTAAATCCTAGAAATAAGAACTAACTAAAGTCTAATTAAAATCTAACTTTGAAACTAAAGCTAAAGTTAAAAAAAAAATCTAAAAAATCTACGACTAAAAGCTAAAACCCAAACTTTAACAAAAATTAAAATCTAAACTAACGCAAACGTAAGTTACCAAACCTTAAAAGCAAATGAAAAACGAATGCATAGATGCGATTTTGGTTTTGATTTTTATGTGTGCAGGTTATGGAAGGAAGCATACGGACGGCGACAATGTGAGGAGAAGACGACAATGGCTGCAGATTCGTTTTATTTTTTATTTTTGTGTGTGCAGGTCAGGGAATGTCCGTACAAAGCCGTATGGACGTACAGACGGCGTGGGAGGATGGAGCAGCATGAAGGGGCAGCAATGAGATCGATGAAGGAAATGGATGCAGAGTGGACGAAAATGGACGCAGAGATGGTAGCTGGGTGAAGGCAATCCAGGATAGAGAGAAAAGTAAAAGCGTGAGAAGGACAGTGTGGCACAAAGATTGCAATGATGCAAATTTCAAGTAATTTTCTTCAGCCAGCAACAAAATTTCGACAATATAACTCAGATCTTCAAAATATGAATTCAAATACACCTGAGATTTATTCTTTGCAGCGAAATGTCCCTCAGATTTGCCAGTAAAAACGATCCTGAGGCCAGATCTTACCCTCTGAGGGTTAGATCTGGCTCAGATCTAAATTTTTTTTTTTGAGAATCCCCCTGCAAACCTGCAAAAAATCAGAACAAATCCAAAACTATGCAGAAAAAATAAATAAACCCTTACACCCTAAAGAATATTTGAAAATTTACAATGCTAATTTACAGATTGGAGGCCCTCATGGCCAGATTTAAACCCTTTTTAGCACAATTTAGAAGATAATTTTTTTTTTAAAGAGAGGCACAAGCCCTAGAAGACTCTGCAAAAACAACAATTTCGTAAGATAGCTTTGGGAATTAGGAAACAATGAGCTTTTTTTAGATTTACGAAATATGAGAGTCGGCTGGTCTAACTGAAGACTTCCCCAGATGCTCAAATCTTAAAAAAAATCTCTGCACACTTAGATCTGAATCTTAGATTGATAGAGATTTAAGAAAATAAACATGAGGCCTTTTAGAAAAATAGATAACTAGTCTTTCCGTCGAATCAAAAATTTCATTTTAGAAACTCAGAAAACTGCACAAGATACCTGTATGCAGAGTAATCCATGAAGGCCATTAACCATAAAAATGCCAAATAAAGTAGTAGAGTTTAGAGACAAATCACCACATAGATTTAGAAAAGAAACACCAAAGTTTGTAACTCCAAAGTCTTTATGCTTTATTGATCAAAGAAACTCACAAGAGCTTCCAAGAACAAGTGCACGATTCAAAGATCGGATGCAAATGTCATACCAAGACCTCTAATTTATAAGACAAAATCTCCAACGGCTAGTTCGGTTGATCCATGTCAAAATAATCTCGATCGTTGAAAATATTTGATCATCTTTTAATCTGGACCGTCGAAATTATAAATTTGAGGAAAAACAAATTTATCTTTTAATTCCATTTTAATTAACTCAAAAATAATATTTTTGAGTTAATTACCTCAAAATTTTGACTTTGATTTAACTAGCTAGGCCCAAGGGTCCAAAATTTCTTGGGATTTTCAATATTCTCTTGGCCTGGGACCTTTAAAAATTCATTTTTTAAGGACCAACGAATTTTGCCTTTGAAGAATTTTAACTCACCTAGGACCTAAAATTAATTAAATTTCTGGCTTAGGATTTTTAATTAATTTGGCCAGAAAATTTAATTAATTGACTGAAAGGGGATTTAATTATTTTTTTCAACTCTGTTTACATAAGATAAATACATTTAGACACATGAAGGGGGAATACCCATTCGTATAGACCCTCAAATAGGTACTCAATTCCGCGACTCAAAACATGATCTAGTAGACCAAGCAGCTTGTAATAAAATAATCTAGCCAATTAGCTAGGATTATTCCCAAACTACTTTTACAAAGACTCGATAAAAAACACTAGGACTCAATTAGCATCTTGATGACAAAATCCACTTTAGCTTTGGGGTGAGGTTGGAGGGGAAAATTCTGCCGATCACTTGTGTCGAAAAACACAAGTAAATCAGTGAGACAAAAAACCATCTAGGATAGAAATCGTCACCAACATACTAGGCTTACCTAGGTTGTTACATATATGATGGTCTTACTTAGATCATTTACATCATAAACATGCAGAATGGGTTTACATCATTTATAAAAATGTTGGCTGTTAATGGAATCTGAATGTCGTTAACACGTCGAAAATGATGAATCCCATTTGAAAAAATGGGGGTGTATTGCTATGGGGTCGTTGACAAAGTGTGGTCAACAGGGTCTAGATGACGGACTGCGTCACCCTTCCTCTGCGCTGATTTGCCTCTCCAAAAATCGAGTTTCAGCTCTGCTGGCTTAGAAACCTCGATCTCTAGTTGATTCTGGACTATCCCTCGGAATCACTGCGCAACCCCTGTGTGAGTCCTGCGTGGGCCTGCGTCAACCCCTCTAGGGATTGCATCACCTCTCCTGGTGGCTGTGCTGCTTCCTCTGCGTCTTTGCTGCCCTTGCTCTGCAATGTACTCTTGGTCCTCCGACCAATCACTGCAAATGTACTCTTGGTCCTTCGACCAATCACTGCATCTGCCCCTTACTGCTTCTCTGAATTACTCAGGTCTTATCTTCGTCCGAGCACTGCTCCGTTAAAAGAATTCGATCTCGTAGACTCATTATGTGTATCCTCCAACTGACCCCAAACCTTCCTTTAATACTTTTCTAGTTGACGAATCAACGACCGCGATCTAATCTCTAATCGACGACCAAGATTAGAAAAGACTTGATCCTCGTCACTTAGAACATTCTCACCCACATGTTTAAATTAATTCAGTTTAATTATTTATTTTCCCTAAGTTTAGACTTAGGGTCTCTATTAAAATAATTAATTATTTGAATAACTTAAACTCCAAGTGGAATTTCTCCAAACGATTTCTGGGTCTTGGAGATCTCATGTGTCCTAGCCCCTCCACAAATTTCAGAGCTAGAGCACATCCGATGCTACCCCAAAAATCAACACTCCCTCTCAGCGAGAAATGTGCTCTTGCAATACTTCATACCAGAAGCATCACCCTGATGCATGACATCGGTCTACGTTGCTAATGCTCAGCTGCTGTCCCTCATCCTCTGCGGTGCTGCTATTTGTACTGCTGCCCACGTCACTGCCACTGACACTGCTACATCTGTACTGCAGCTCCCTCTCAAATGCTGCATCATGCTCAGTGTTTTAAAATTCCGACTCGGGTTTCGAACCGGCCGAGGGTTGACTCCGACTCCGACTTCGATTCGGTTGGTTCGGTTTCAATGACTCGATCTTTGTAAAAATACATTAAATATTCATTTTTTTATAAAAAAACATAATACAAAGCACTAGAATATAGACAAAAGACAACATATGATCAAAATAAGCTCATGAATATATCCATTATATCAAAATGGCACTGAGTATACTGTCCAATACATACGTGATATAGAGATCAGAACAAAAGCACGTAACCAAGGAGGCTCTAAATGGCCTCTACAACAAAACATGACTAGTCACTACTGCTAGACTAGGCAAGATCCTTTGGCTCAAACTTTGAATAAGAGGGGGAAACCCATGGCTCCTCCTCTTCATCAAGATCTTCAACTGGAACAATACTAGCATGTTGAGCCAAAAACCAACTCCACAACTCTTCACAAATTCCTCACAAATGTTCACTCAAATGCTCACTCAAATGCAATGAGATAGTTGTGAGGAAATTAGAGGGGTTGGGTAGCTTTAATAGGCATGGGAGGAGTTAAAGGGAATACCAAAACCCTAAACCGAATTAAAATCCAAATTGAGGTACGTTTTGGGCTGTTTGTGGGGTTTGCGACTAGTTGTACGTTGCTCCGCTGGTCTAACTCGGACTCGGTCGATTCGACCGGTTTGTGACTGAATTAGCTAAGTTGGTGATCAACTTGGCTGGTTCGGTCAAAAACTGGCCTCCGGACCGTTTTTGATACTGAATTGATTCGGCTAGTGGGTTGGCTCAATCGGCTCGGCCGAATCCGAGTCAGTCCGACCTGTTTTTAAAACATTGATCATGCTTCCCATAGCACTGCCACTGCTAACTGTTGCACTGCAACTCAGTTGCTGAGAAGTAAGCAACTGAAACATCCCAAAGACTTGACATACAAGTCAGTCTGAGTGCAGCTCGATACTGAAACACCCTCTGTTGCTAATCTGCGCCGACCCTCTAGAGCTCTACGCTGCTACTGCTCTGCACTGCGTAAGCACTGACTCTGTGATGTAGACATCCATCAACCTCTGCGCTGTTGCTATGCTGCTGCTGCCTGTGCTTTGTGCTGCTCAAGATTTCAGCATCCTAGCTCTGCTAATGCTGCTCCATCATCCTCTGCATCAACTGACTCCAATCATCCTGCTACTGTCATTCGGGGCTCCCGTAGCTCGTATGTGATCCAAAAGTTTGGGTACCTCAAGGATCCTGCCTCAGAATCTCTGTAGTTCTAAAAAACTACAGATCAATGTTGCCCCACCTCTTCTCCCGAGGCATGTGAGCACTCATGGCCACATCGTCATCACCTCCATCATTGTCCTTAGCTACGGCAACCTTCAAATCAGACTCTTCTTTGCCCCTCTTTTTCATAGGGCATGTTGTGGCGAAATGTCCTAATTCACCACACTTGAAGTATTTGAAAGGTCTTTCTTCTTCTTCCTCTGCTGCCCATGCTGTCCTTTAGATGTGAGAGCTGCATCTTCCTCCTCCTTCTCGATCTTGATTCCTTCGCTGTTGATGCCCGCCTTGGTCATCCTCCTGAGCTTTTCTTGTCGAAGAGCTGCCCACCTGTATTCCTAGCTTGGAAGCATTGCTCTGCCCAAGATGCCTTGGACAAAGTTCTCCCACTCATCGTAAATTTCATTCAGAGCAGTCCTCACCATAAGACCTTTATCAGGTGTGGCTCCCACGGCAACCAGCTGATCACGGATCGCCTTCAATCTGATGAGGAATGGGTCGATCTCTTCTCCCTTTAGTATTTGGAATAATCGGAGTTGATTCTCAAGAAGCATCCTCCTCTGAATAGAAGTCCTCTGATACAATGTGGTCTGTTGACCACTAGAGTTGCACCTGATGATAATGAGAAGACTCCATGTCCAAGGATGAACCAAATGACACATGTATCATCAGATATCATCAGTTCAACAGAGTTTTTAAGCTCTACTTCTACTTCTCATCATCTTTCTCTTGTATCCAGATTCCACCTCCTATTGGGAATTGTAATAAGTGATGCTAGCAATGATGAGTTTTAAGTCAGTATTGAGTCTGTGACAGGCCGAGGCAGCCTTGGACCTTGCCAACAAGTGAGTATTATTCTGGGAGGTTTTTTTTACTTGGTTAATTATCATCTCTCTACCAGGAGTTAATAATTAATTGAGTTTTTTCCTCCAATTTTACCCCAAAACTGGAGTACGGCTTGATGGTGAGACCTTGGGTGATTCCTAGTGTCTAGAGTCAATGTATATTACCATACTAGATCACACAAAAAAATTCGTGGAATTTGGTTATGTCTAGGTAGTGATTTTTTAATTTTTTAGATTTTTTGCAAGTCGAAAATTGCAATAAAAATTGTAATTGAATTGTAATAAGTGTTGCCTAGAGAAGTTGTATAGGGTATGAATAATCAAAATTACACCTCTCACCCTCAACTTTCTACTATGACACTTTGAGGGGTTAAAAATGTGTTTTGAACCCTCAAAATCCACTTTTTCTAAGTTTAGTGGGAAATCTGGCAATTAATTACACTAGAAATTAAATAAATGGAGAAAAATAAATATCCACACATGCTAAATGAGGTGGAAAATTATAGAGGAGTTAAAGTGAAGTCCCAAAGTGATGTGGACTCCTAAAATCAAGGAAAATACACGTGCTCAAATAAAAATGAATTTCCGGCATTAAATGAGAGCTGCTTACTTGGAAATTCGAATTTGTGAAGTTAGTGCATATTTAGGAGGATTTGGGAGAATATTTGGTGGATATTTTTGTCGAAAATTATCCCCACATGAGTTATCACTCATATACACTTGTCATTCCATCATAAAATTCGAATTTGGCACATAAGGGAAGAAGAAAATGATATCCACTTGCCAGAATCCAATTTTTTACACTTGGCAATGGAGCTCTACATATCAAATTCGAATTTGCCTTGAGATCTCCCTCTCACCACTTGACATATGGTTTTTCATTGGGATTTGCTCCCAACTTTCTATATAATGGAGCCATGGACTCTCATATTGTATCATTGGATACGAGCTATTGTGCTTGCAGAAACGCTGCTACTTTGTATACTTTTCAAGAATATCAATAAAAAGACTTTGGGGGTCCATTTATGGGTGTTCTTCCTTTGAAGCATGGTGCATTTGGAGCTATTGATATAATCTTTTCTATGCTTTGAGTTATTTCATTTTCCATGTATTCTTGTGAATTTGCTAGTGCACAACTATCTTGTATTAGCTTTTGATTTGAAAATAGGCTCTAGAGGTTGAAAGTTTTAGTTTATTTTCAAATAAATTTCTAGAAGTTTCAATTCATTGTTTGCTTATCTAAATCTACATGGACTAATGTGTGACTTGAGTATTGTAAAATATTTTTTTTTGGATCAAGTGTGAGGGGAAGTCTTTGGGAGACCAACCCACTCTTAAGCACCTTCAAAGGAACTCTCATTTGTTATTTGAATTTTCATAGTTTATCTTACGAAAAAGTGTCTTGCAGGGATTCTTTTGGACATAGTTTGTATGCATGCAATCATTTAAAAATATTTTACTTTTCATTATTCTTCAATTGGGTCATATTTTGCTATTTAAAGAGCTTAAGCATGGCTAGACAAAGATGAGAGTTTACTCCTTTTCTTTGGCTTAGCCCTTTGTAGATTATTGTGCAATATTTTGTGATTTTCTTTATCTAACACTTGATTGGTTTTCTGTAGTTTTCTTTTTCTAACTTGTTTTCTTGTAACAACTTGTGGGATTCACCTTCAAGAAACTACTAACAAATTGTTGCAGGACCTTTGAGCTCTAATGTCAAATGAGGAGGACTCTCTCTTTTTCCTTTGGTCGTGGGCAGTTAAGGAGCTTCCTTGAGGAAGGCCGAGTTCCTTTTGTGGCTTCTTCTCTCTCTCTCTCGGCCGTGAGCATTGAGGAGGCTTAGCCTCTCTTCTTCACTTGTAAAAATCTGATTTCTATCGAGTCTTTATGTTGCCGAAATTTCTCATCAAGGATAAGTCTAAGACCTCAAGTTTCATTTGTAAAGGTTTTCCTTGAGCTTGTAGGAGGCTTCATAGTGTCTTACCTCTAACAACCAATAAAATTTGTGATTTTGGGAGTGTGGGTTTTATCCATTGACATCCCAATCTCTCCACTTTTGGAGAGGACTTGTGGCGTGATTTGTTGATCTCTTTAAATTGCATGCATATTATTTAATTGGTCAATTAACACATCCATGCATTTCACTAGCTATTGACTTTGATTTGCTACAAGTTTTAAGAGCATTTACTTTCATAGCAAATTCAGTTTTTTTTCTTTTTTCTTTTTTCTTTTATATACAAGTATCTTTACTAAAGCTTATTTAGCTTGAAATCATATTTCAAATTTGCTTATACTTCACCATTGAGCACACTCTACAATCTTAAGTTTGATGCATCAAGTAAAACTACATTTTATTTCATGACAAACAAATATATTTCAAGTTGAAGTTGAATTTTCATTTTCATGTTAATTTACTTTTAGATCTTACATGCCCCAAGCATCACTAAAATTTATCTCCAACTTAAGTTGGTTGAATAGACATTTTAGGGACCCTCTACCTCTATGGACTCCTCACTGTGAGATCCAAATATTTGGGCGAGGGTGAGGTCTGAGGATTAGAGTTCAATTGTAACTTTGCTTTAGAACTAATTAATAAAATAAACCAAGAGCACTATCTCATCACATTTACTTGCAAATTTCTCAAATTTTTTTGTTATTTTGATGGTTTAAAGTTTCACATGCAAATATTATCTCAAGAAACACTTTGGATACAAGCATTTTAATTCTTTAAATTTTGCAACAAGTTTAATTCTATGGTACTTGGAAATTTGCTTACCTTAGCAAGTTTCATTTCATGTTTAATGATCATCATGTTCATGAATGGTTTATGAGTCTCATTTCCTTTCAAGTACTCTTATTTTGGGTTGCAAACTTAATTGCATGTTGTTATCTTGGTCTAACAATTGAGTTTTTTCTATCATCTCATTTGCATTCTCACAAGCAGATCACTAATTGTTTCCTTTTGAGCAAGATAGTTTCTCATGCTTTGATTCATAAATCTATTTATCTTGAAAGAAATTACAATATCTTGTGCTAACATGTTCTTGTTTCACTTTTTAAGATTATTTTTGTTTTCCATTTGAAAGCATTTTACTTAATTTAAGCAAATACATTTTCATTTTAAAGAGCAATACTTTGAAAGCACTAGTTTTCATATGCTTTATGCTTATTTAAATTATGTATTGATGGTTATTGCTCATATCATTTTTTGCGTATAAATCTTAAGAAGTAATCTATTTCACTCTAACAACTCTACTTGAAAACTCACATCTTTAACTTGGTTTTTCTTTAGGGACCACCCCCCATAGCTAACCTAGGAGATAGCTTAAACAGAGAGAGTCGGGAATAAGTGACAACCCCTTCTCTGAATTCCTTGCCACCAACCACACCTTGTGGGGTTAAAGGCTTTTCTCACTAACTAGTAGGTAGGTGTAGGCGGTAAGCGATAACATGGTCAAAGAAGTCCATATCTCATGTGTTGTTGCCTTCTCAACAATGTGTGGGACCACATGATCTTTGACTCCGTCCATGATTAAGCACTTAGCCTTCGCTTGAGCTTCTTCATACTTCTTGAGCAGATCAACGTCAACAGGAACAACAACTGCGCTCTCGGCGAGATGCTTGATACAATGCTCATCCATTACTGACAGGATTCTGGCCTTCCAGATGACAAAGTTGGATCCTCCATCCAGCCTGTCCTGATCCCTTAGTCCATGAGTGGCCATCTCTGCTCAACAAAAGATGTCGAACTGGTTCTCTTCTCCCTCTTGAGCTACTGCCCCAGCAAAACTCAGATTTGGGTTTCTTGGCGCTAGAAACCCTCTAAGGAACCACACTCCCTTTGAAAAATGATTTCCCTCTCGGAAATCCTCTGCCAACTGATGTCGAATCAACCTTCTCTAATCACTCTTTGCTGCTAATCAACACTGGATCTAGACTTATTGGCGAGAAGTCTTCTGAGGAATTGGTTCCCTCTACTTTGTCACAGCCCCACTAGGCACTGTTCTGCACCAACAGAAACAATGCCCCACCAACAAATCCTGAAGAAAAACGAACTGCTCTTCCAGCCACAACAATCGGAAAGACGAAGGCTTAAACCTCTGTGCTGGCCCAACAAACACTGCGCTGCCGCTGCTGCAGCTACAACGTCACCCCAGTTGGCTGACACAGGCTCTGCGTGAGCCCCTTTGGTGATTGCGTCACCCTTCCTTGCCTCTTCCTGGATCTGTGCTGTCACTTGGGACAACCGCCTTCCTACAGCAAAATTTTTCTTTTGTCTCTTTGTTGATGGCTTCAACTCTACCTTGATCTGCAATAGCTCTGATACCATGTGAAGTTTTTTGAATCTAAACCAGAAATCCTACTGCAGTAAATCTAATTTACTTCTCCTCCTTGTTTTCTTTTAATTAACAAGTTATTTTCAGAATAATTCAAGAAAACATCAAAGTAAATACACTGCAACCTACACAATTATACAGATCAAGTGCTAAAAAATAAGTAAAACACACAGACAAAGGACACAATTTTTTTGGACAAATGTCCTAGGAAAAACCCAATGCGGGAAAACCAGTGCAACAGTTTTGAGGGTTTATATTATTAAGCAGCAGCATTCTGAGTACATCTAGGGTGCCATAATCCAGCTCACCCAACGGAGAAAACCTCGGCAAACAGAGATAAATTGTGAGTTTTACCTCACTCTGCAAGTCTCGATTGATCCAGATCAGACATTGGTGAGACCCCAGCTGCCTCTGCGCAGTCTTTACACTGCCATTGCGTAAGCCTGCGTGGGTCTGGCTGATGGACTGTGTCACCCTTCCTTTGTGCTGGTCTATCTCTCTAGAAATAGAGTTCCAGCCTTGCCGGCTTTGAAACCCTGATCTCTAGCTGATTTTGGACTGTCCCTCGGAATCACTGCGTAGCCCCTACGTGGGCCTATGTCAACCCCTCTAGGGACTATGTCACCTCTCTTGGTTGCTGCGCTGCTTCCTCTACATCTCTGCTACTCTTGCTCTGCAATGTACTCTTGGTCCTCTGACCAATTACTGCATATGCCCCTCATTGCTTCTCTGAATCACTTAGATCTTATCTTCGTCCGAGCACTGCTCTGTCAGAAGAATTCAATCTCTTAGACTCACTATGTGTATCCTCCAATCGACCCCAAGCCTTCCTTAAATACTTTTCCAGTTGACGAATCAACAACCGTGATCTAATATCTAATCGACGACTAAGATTAGAAAAGACTTGATCCTCGTCTCTTATAAAATTCTCACCCACATGTTTAAATTAATTCACTTTAATTATTTAATTTCCTTAAGTTTAGACTTGGGTTCTCCATTAAAATAATTAATTATTTGAATAACTTAAACTCCGGGTGGAATTTCTCCAAACGATTTCCGGGTCTTGGAGATCTCATGTGTCTTAGCCTCTCCACAAATTTCGGAGCTAGAGCACATCCGATGCTACCCCAAAATATCACTCCGTTGATGAAGGTTGTCTTGACGTCCATTTGGTGAATCTGCCAACCCATCTGCGTTGCAAGATATATGATTGAACGGATAGAGGTATATCTGTCAACTGGGGCAAAGGTCTCCCCATATTATATGCCTTCCTTCTGCGCATACCCCTTAAGCACGAACCTAGCCTTGTACTTATCTATGCTGCCGTCTGCAGTGTACTTGATCTTGTAGATCCACCGAGAACCTACAACTGACTTGTTCTCAGGTCTCGACACCTCTTCCCAAACATCATTTGTCATGATAGAGTTGTACTTCTCTACCATGGCATCTACCTACACGTGATGTAGTGCAGCTTCTTGAAAGCTTGAAGGTTCTGCAACTTGAGCCACCAATGCTTGGTATCTCTCAGGCTGTTTGTGCTCTCTCTTGTTCATCCTAGGAGCTCTAATGATTTCCTCCTCATCTCTTAATGTATGACAAACTTCTCCGCTAGTTCAACCACTAGTGGTGGGAGGCTTAACCAACTCCTCCTCATCCTGCCTCTACTACTCCGTTTGTTGTGAACTTACTCGATCCCCTACACCTGAGGAAATGCTAGTACTGGTCATTGTATTGGATCCCTGTGACTATCCCACTGGCTGCTCCTGTTGCTGGACTGATGGAGCTTCTGCTGGCTGATTCTGATAATTTGCAAGCATCTCATGAGATCTCTTGAAAGCTCGGTCCTCCATGAACTTTACGTCCCGTCTCACTACAATCTTCCTATTGTTAGGAATGTAGATCCTGTATGCCTTTGAGGTTTCACTATACTCAACGAGGAATCCCTTCTTTGCAGTGTGATCCAATTTGGTGCACTTCTCATCTAGCACATGGCAATAAGCAATGCTGCAAAGATTTTGAAGTGACTAGCTTTTCGCTTCTTCTCCGTGAAGACTTCTTTTAGCGTTTTCTTCCCCAATGCCCTATGAAGAGTCCTGTTTCGAATATACACTGCTGTGTTACATGTCTCTGCCCATAGGAACCTAGGCAAATCCTGGTCATATAACATTGCTTTTGCAACCCCAATTATAGTAATATTTTTTCGCTCCACTACCCCAGTCTACTGTGGATTGTATGGAGCTGTCCACTATCTCATGATGCTTTCCTAAGCACAAAAATATGTGAAGTCTTTATCAATATACTCTCCACCATTATCTGAGTGAAGCACCTCGATCTTCTTCTTTGTCACATTCTGCACGAGAGCCGTAAACTCCCTGAAAGGATGAAAAACCTCATCCTTGGTCTTCAAGAAGTAGATTCAGGTTTTCTTGGAATGGTCATCAATAAAGGTGATGAAGTATTTGGCCCCACTGAGATCTCTAGTGGACATTAGGCCATAAACGTCTGAGTGTATAGGTCCTAACACACCATCTGCTCTGCTGTCAGTTCTTGGGAATGTTGCCTTAGCATATTTCCCAAACATGCACCCTTTGCACACATCATCGTGTTTCGTGCCAAGTTCTAGAACCCCTGTTACTGTCTCTCTGAGCATCTTGAGTGCTCCATAGTGTAATTGTCCCATTCTCTTATGCCATAGCTCATTTAGTTCCTGTAATATCCCCAAAGGGAAATAACCAGTAATAAACAGAAATATGCCAGACAGATATAGAAAATACAATGCTAAACCAGATCATGGAACAATTACACATAGAATGCCAGAAAACTGAGCCATTTTATTAATCTGAAAGTACATAGAGAGGAGTACAAGAAAATCAGAATGAGTGCACCTATCCTTGCCCTAGGCAAGTGGAGACCCTCTCAGACAAATAATGGCTGCAACAAGGACAACGTCCTAGCTGCTCTGAAGACTGAAGCTGGACTGCGCTGCAACTATGAGCTGAAGACTGGAGGATAGCTGATATCAATACTCCAAACCCTCACCAGTGGAAAACGCTGCCTCTGCTAGTGACAGCGCTGAAACAGGTGTAGTGCGGGTCACCAAACCCTCCAGATGAAAAGCTCCACTCCTCAAGGCCAAAAACGCTGTCAAGCCCTGCTCATATGACCCTACTCATCAGATCAGCGTCCTCCCAGATGGATCAGCGTCCCATATGCTCAGATCTGCTGGATCTGAAGCCTACAATCCAGATCTGCGTCCTCTGTCGGATCTCTGCTTTATCACCTCGGATCTATGCACTAGATACGATAATATCTCTTCGGATCCGCAACCTCCAAGTTTGGATCGATGTTATCTCTTCGGATCTAAGTTTGGATACGCCAATATCTCCTCGAATCTGCAGTCTCCCAAAGTGGTCTAATGCTCTCCATCACGATGCGCAACTACGGGACGAATCTGCAAATATCTGCTCAGATCTACAATCTCCAAGGCTGGATCTATCAATGTGCCTTCAGATCTGCGTCCTCCTCTTCCTGCTGGAACAGCGTCCTCACTCCCAGACTGATCTGCGTCCTTCCTCCTCCTGGTGTGCTAAGCAGACAGAAGTCTAGCTCTCAATATCAATATAGAATAATGCATGTCCAAATGAGGTGAGAACCCCTCCTTTTATAGTGCCAAACTCCCTCCAAAACTTAACTGCGTCCTTACTCTCCTTTGACCTGCGCAGTTTACCTTGGGTCAGCCTGATGCCTCCCCATCATACTCATGTGGACCCCCCAAGGCCCCCTCTCTAAGTTATAACGTCAATCTACTAGGAAAAGAACACTTTATTTATAAAGTGAGGTGACTAAAGTGAGGTGACCCCTCTTATTTCTCACTTTATTTATTATTTCTAGCTAAAGCGGCAAAATTAAACAAAAATGAAATATTCCAATTAGCAAAGCTAATTGGGAATATTACAGTCTCCCCCGGAAAAACGTTGCTTGTCCTCAAGCAACTGAAGTGATGGATGCTGTAAAGTCTGCTCGCTCTCCCAAGTGGCATCCTCATCCGGCAAAAATTGCTTGTTCTCAAGCAATGCTTGAACAAGCCTACTCTCTGGCTGATGCTCCCTGCCAATACTGCAAAATGTGCCTGGGTCCCACTGAAACCTCTCTGTCTCCTGCATCACCATGATATGAAGGGATATCTCAATGCCAGGATCCCAAACTGGCCTCTCATGGTACCAGCCAATCAATAGTCCTCCCGGATCCCATCGCCACTGTGGCCAATAATCGCACAAGTCTCGTGACTCGAACTGCTCACTGCCTCTGGCTATGACTAAAGACCATGACCGCTGCTGCTCTGCATCTATGACTGTGTAAGCTGGCCCATGAACTGTGAACCAACTCGTCACCTCTCTCCAATCAAGGCATGGAGTCGAAAATATAATGAAGAATATCTCCCTTCTGTGGATCCTCCATCTCCAAGCAATCACCCAGACAAAATGAGCCACCTCCCAACAAGGCAACACCTGAAAATCTCCTTCCACCTCAAGCTCTGGTAATGAAGGTGGGCTGAAAATATGAACTTGGCAAGCATCATAGCTTACCCCATGCTGTCCTTCTCTCCACTCATGACAAGCGTAGAGTCTATGCTGATCCTGGGCTGCAAAATTATTGCCCTCCAATGGCAAAGTGAAAAACCATCCACCATAGAAGGTGCCTCTATCAATGAAGAACAAGCTGGCCCAAAACAACCCATCCATGAGGAATATGACATGGTCATCATGGATCACCCTAATGAGATGTTTGCTGACAGTTCTACCTGAGGATACATAATGCAAACAATCTCTCACAAGGATACAACGTAGTCTCATCCACTGCAACTTCAGAAAATTACATGGCAAGCAATGTACAAGATTCATCACATCTACTAATGGATAGTAAATGGCTGAATATGACAACAACATAAGGCCAAACACTTGCCCATAGCTGTACAATGGATGTATATCAATCTCATGGCCCACCTCAAAAGAGAACACATATGTAGTAGTGGTGGCCATGCCTCCTCCCATGCTCCTATTAGAACATGTAGTGCAGAAAATACTCAAAGACACATCCAGCTCATGTGTCCCTCTCATAATCAAGCCTCCCATATAAATCTGATCTATATCAGCAAATGGAGACATGATCAGCAACAAAATGAAGGAAATGCTGAAGGTTACATGTGATGAAAAGAGGTACCAACAACTGCCCCAACAAGTACAGCGCAATTTTACAAGTTGCTGCTTGATAAGAGTACAAGGCAAAATGTTCATGTTAAACATGCATGTCTTCATATAATACATGATATAGTGCTGCAAATGAACATACATGAGGTGATAAAACACTTTCCCAAAGCCACAAAAGATATGGTTGCCTCCATCATGTAGATTGGCCCGATAAAACTCACGGAGCAACATGACAAGCTTGCCCCCTTGTGAAGCAATGCACTGCATAGGAATGGCAAGAGTGTGCAAATCAATGAATGTATAGGCAAACTCCTCACCATATGCTGGAAGTAAGATGGTACATGGATCCATAAATGAGTCCTCCATATTGTTCTGGCATGCTATGAAGGAGAATGAACCATGTGCTACAGGAAGATAATCCTCCTTATGCTTGGAAATCCAAGTTAAGAAGAATATGCCATAGTGATAAATGTCTCTATCATCATTACCTCCTCTTTGTTCATCAAGTGCAACAAATATGAAGTGATCCTGGGACTTATGGGTTATAGATCCACCATATCTCTGCTGCGCACACTTCATCCATAATGTCCTGATCCAAGGTGACAACGCTGTGAGCTCATGCAAATAAGATCCTGTCAATACAAGACTCTGTTCTTTGACATGCCCCTTGTCAAAGGCTTCTCCAATAATGCTACAACAAGTGCGGAATACTTCCCAAGATGGAAGTGCTTCCAAGCCATCCTCAAGGATCAAAGAGATAGTGCCATCCCCTCTTCCTCCATCATACAACTCATGTGATGAAGACACAATGAATGATAGGAGTAACACATCAACACCATGCATCCATACTCTACGTTGCTCAATGATGCAAGTATCCATACATCTTTTCCCCATCCTCCTACTCTTAAGAAGAGTGTTTGCCAAGTGATGGCCAAACTCTTTCAAGAGTAACCAGCGCAGCCAAGCCTCCTGCTGCCTTGTGTCATAGATCTGCAAGTAGCCCCCTAGCTCGTTGCTCCTCAACCGCGTCCACTCAATCACTTGTGGATGCCTTCTTCTTCTCCTCATCCTGGTATTCCTCCCATGAGGGCTACCATCCTCCCAAATCAAGTTTCTGAATTTGCACTCCATGGGATCTTGAAATATAAACTTCTCAAGGATCAATGAGACCCTATCAAGAATCAAATAGGTGGTAGGCAAAAACCTCCCATCATGATGTGTATGGCTGAAAGGATGTCCAACACAAGCATGAGAGATGTTATCCATCCGAAGATGTCCTCCATCTTCTATCTGCTCTTGTGAGAAGGGAACCAAATCATTGTGTTCCATAGCCCGCTCCACCGAGTACCAACTCAAAATCTCTCTCCATCCAATCTCAACATATGGATGCTGTACCCTGTACAACTCTGATCGTCTCATACCGCTATCCAAGTCAACATATGAGATCTGACTAGGTGACTCTGCCTCTCTCTCTCCAACGGGAAGAGATGACTCAGCAACACCGCCAGTCCCATCCATGCATACCTGAAGGGGAATGATCTGACGCTCCAATGTGCCCTCTGGTTGTACCATCAGGGAATTCAGCTGTTCCCCAATGTGGACCAACTTGGCCGCCGACTTGGCACAAGTCGCTCTCATACCCTCCAGCTCCTGGTCCTGCAACAAAATGGTCTCCCGTACTGACGCGGCCTTCTCTCTCAAAACTCGAAGGTCCGTCCGAAGCCGATGATACTGCTGTCTGCGACCATCATCCAATACCTCTGTACCTGCTATTACCTCATCGAAGGTGGATACATCTCCTGACACCTCACCCTTCTGTTGTGTGCTGCTACCACCCGAAGACTCGGACATGGCTCCAGTCGTCACCTCAGTGGATGGCTCTACCGGGGTAGGCTCTACCTCCACTATGATATCAACCGGCACGGTCAAGGAGGTCTCCAATGATGGTGAGTCCTGTGTCACACTAGGTGTAACCTCGGGCTCCCTGCAATCCTGTGTGTCCTCTTCCTCCAAGTGTGAGGTAACCATTTTAATGGTTTCCCTCTCCGATACTCGGTCAAGCTGGAAAGAGGTATCCAACTTGTCCACTGTGCGCTGTAAGCCCCTATCATGTGAGTGCTTGTTCCCTCTGCGAAAGTTGTGAGGTCTACTATCATGCTGGAGCTGAACATAATCTCTACTCGCGGTGCGGTGGTAGTCTCTACCATGATGATGCCGGTGCCCCTGGTGTTGATCATGGAGTCTAATGCCATACTGGTACAGGATATATCTCTCGAAGGGGAAAGCATCCATGAACCCCTGTCCGAAAGCCTGATACTCTGCAAGAATGTCAGCCATCCGAGCCGGATCTACCTCTCGCTGTACTGTTATTCCTGTGTCCTCTGGCAAGAATGTGGGCATAGTGGGACGTGTGAGTGTACATGAATCCATATGCCGAGGGGCATCATGCCGAACGATCTGAAAACCCCTAGGGAGTTCTCTCTGACTGACCTCTATGGCTGAGAGCCTCTGTGATGTCTCCTGGATGTGACGGAGGATTGCATCCAGTTTCCTATCTACGTCTGCCATCGGGTCCCACTGCTCTGGGTCCCTCACAGGCTCCTCAGAAACTGCACGGCTGCTGCAAAACCATACCGCTGCTTAACTTTGACCTCCGATTTACCCATTGAAAACTACTCAGAAAATTCCAAGGATTTGGGAAGGTGATCCTTGTCCAAAACCCAGAAAAACCCAGAAAACGTTTTTCCTAATTCCAAACTTCAAAATTTGACCCTTTTATTTTGGCCCTTTTCCCAACTGCGTTTCTGGTATTGCAACTGCTATTGCTCTGTATGATCTCTTTTCTGATGTCATAGACCACAGGCTGAGCCAGAATTATGCTCTGATACCACTGTAATATCCCCAAAGGGAAATAACCAGTAATAAACAGAAATATGCCAGACAGATATAGAAAATACAATGTTGAACCAGATCATGGAACAATTACACATAGAATGCCAGAAAACTGAGCCATTTTATTAATCTGAAAGTACATAGAGAGGAGTACAAGAAAATCGGAATGAGTGCACCTATCCTTGCCCTAGGCAAGTGGAGGCCCTCTCAGACAAATAATGGCTGCAACAAGGACAGCGTCCTAGCTGGCTGAAGACTGCTCTGAAGACTGAAGCTGGACTGCACTGGAACTATGAGCTGAAGACTAGAAGATAGCTGATATCAATACTCCAAACCCTCACCCATGGAAACGCTGTCTCTGCTAGTGACAGCGCTGAAACAGATATAGAGCTGGTCACAAAACCCTCCAGATGAAAAGCTCAGCTCCTCAAGGCCAAAGACCCTGGAAAACGCTGTCAAGCCCTGCTCACATGACCCTGCTCATCAGATCAGCGTCCTCCCAGATGGATCAGCGTCCTATATGCTCAGATCTGCTGGATCTGAAGTCTACAATCCAGATCTGCGTCCTGTCCCTCCAGATCTGCGTCCTCCTATATCAGATCTACTGCTCTCTCCTCAGATCTATGCTAGATCTGACAATATCTCTTCAGATCTGCAACCTGCGAGGCTGGATCTGATGTTATCTCTTCAGATCTAGGCTGGATCTGCCAATATCTCCTCAGATCTGTAATCTCCCAAGCTGGGTCTAATGCTATCTCCCCAGATCTGCCACCTACAGAACCAGATCTGCAAATATCTGCTCAGATCTACAATCTCCAAGGCTGGATCTATCAATGTGCCTTCAGATCTGCGTCCTCCTCTTCCTGCTGGAACAGCGTCCTCACTCCCAGACTGATCTGCGTCCTTCCTCCTCCTGGTACAGCGTCCTCTTCTTCTCAGATCTGCGCAGCCACAAGAGGCTTCTTCCTCTCCAATTCTCCTGCTGAAGATGCTACCAAGTCCCACTGAAACTGAAGGGTGTTACTCAGAAAATAACCTTACTAGGGCGGGCACTCGAAGTCCCCGGAAGCTAAGGGTGAAACCAGAAATAACCTTACCAGGGCAGGCACTCGAAGTCCCCCGAGGCTAAGGGTGAGATCTCCGACCGGAGACACTCGGTTGCACTAAACAGTGCTGCAGACCGACTAAACAACCGGCGTGCTAAGCAGACAGAAGTTTAGCTCTCAATATCAATATAGAATAATGCCTCTCCAAATGAGGTGAGAACCCCTCCTTTTATAATGCCAAACTCCCTCCAAAACTTAACTGCGTCCTTACTCTCCTTTGACCTGCGCAGTTAACCTTGGGTCAGCCTGATGCCTCCCCATCATACTCGTGTGGACCCCCAAGGCCCCTTGTCTAAGTTATAACGTCAATCAACTAGGAAAAGAACACTTTATTTATAAAGTGAGGTGACTAAAGTGAGGTGACCCCTCTTATTTCTCACTTTATTTATTATTTCTAGCTAAAGCGGCAAAATAAAGCAAAAATGAAATATTCCAATTAGCAAAGCTAATTGGGAATATTACAGTTCCTTCCCACTGCCTACTAGTGCCATTGGAGAATCAAGCTTGAACTTGTACAACCTATTTCTTCGAACCAATTTGTTTTAGCCTCTTCCAGCTCGAGTGTTTGACAAACAACTTCTTCCCTACGAAGTAGACATCATATCCCTTATCCTATAGTTGAGATACTTAAATTAGGTTCATACCCAATCCTGACACATGCAGTGCATCTGTAGCATTGGTACTTGCTCCTGACTCCCTATGAAAATCAATGGTACCTCTCCCCACTTGACTACACTTCGTTCTGTTTCCTATCGTAATCTGGAAGTCCATATGCTCCTCATTGTAGCTAGAGAAATATTCTCTAACCCCTGTCATGTGAGTTGACGCTCCACTAGCTATATACCAGACACCTTGTGACGCTGAGCCTGATAAGCAAGCAAATTTGTCCTCCAACCTGGAATACAATTTTGAAGCCCCATGAATATATTTTCTGTCCGTGGCCATACTGGAGAATTTACCGAAGACTTCCTGAGTACAAGTCTATGTGCTATTTCTCTTCCACCTGGTATTGGTTTTTCTCTAGCAAACTGCTGCAAAAACCTTTTTGCCCAGACAAGAAAATATGCTCAGCGAAAATATTGAGATGCTACTGCTCCCTCTGCCTGTTGGATTTACTTCTGGGCAATTCAAACTTTTTTGTCACATGCAACTGAAAATCAAATTCTTCCTAGCAATTCGCATTGCCTGGCTAGGCACTGTGCAACACCAAAAAATTCGTCTTGCTACTCGCTTTGAACAATGAATTTTCCTTTCTCCACCTTTGAGCCTCTCGTCTGTTGAATTAGCTCTAATACCATGCGAAAATTTCACTACAAATTTTTTATTGCACTAACTTGAATTAATTCTTCTAACTGTAAAATTAGTTATGCAGTTTATTGCTACGACAACAATGAATTAATCACACTACTATCTTCACCAATAAAATACAATGGAAAATAAAAGTGCTGGAAACTGAGAAATGCTAGCACATGGTTGTGGGGGAGCGGCTACCCCCCCCGAACCCGCTCTCAAAGTGTGCTCCCTTTGGGAGTGAGACCTCGAGAGCGAAATTTTCGCTCCCTAGCTTTTTTTTGCAATTTTGTTTTTGCACAAACATTCCAAATGCAATTTTTTTTCAAAGAAACAATAGTTGTCAACCTAATGATCAAACCTATGGCCCTAGTATTGATATGCGATTCATGGTAATGTTAAATTCTTAAAGTTTACTTAAATTTTTAACATTACCATGAAATGACTTAGGATGTTTGAGAGTGGTTCTGACCTCATTGGATTTCATATGGAGAAAGTAGAATTTTAGATTTCATTCAAAATCCAGCATCTTATTAGTTTTTCAGGATTTCAGGATTAGGGGTATTGCAATGTTTCCATTGGATTTTGTCATGTATTAGGGTATGGAACTCGTATTTACTTAAGAACACCAATCCCTCTATGTACCTTGATGTCAGTGACATTGTTTGTCGAACTCCTCTATCATTACCCTACTAAAAATGTACCCATCTCTCAAACAAAATATTGACTTGACATGCTACGTTTTTTCTATCTTATGTTAATGCTTAGAGGGTGATATTAATGCCTGAGATCCCTATACAGATCCACAAAGATACCTCCGGATATTAATGGTTAGAGGGTGATATTAATGAAAAAGATCCTGATTTTCCAAAAAGACTAAAAAATTAGACATTTCTCGTGTCGGCAAAGAGGCCCAAGCATTAGCAATAGATAATAGATTTACTTGTCTTTTCTAGTTTCTAATAATTTTTATAACTGTTGACTCTTTCATATTTATTATGATATTTTTTGTAAACAATATATGGCAATTTAAGTTTGAAGGTTGAAGTTGGCAATTATAACTCATTGGTAATGAATTATGAATATGATGCTTCGTGAAAGTTGAAAGTTGTTTCATTTCATTTCATGTTAGATATTCTTTGTTGTAATGGTTACACTTAGCTTACAAGTACATCTTTGGTGATCAATGATGATAAATGTTATATATTGAATTTTGAAAGATTGACGAATTATGAGACTCAATATGTTGTATGTTACTAACTTGTGGACGTGGTTGATGAAGATTATAACTTCTAGATAATTGATGTTATATGGTTCAATATATGTTTTTATGCTTTTTTATATCTAATTCATTATTCCACATGATTTTGTTGACATATATGCATCAATATATATATATTCGCTCCCCGATTCGCTCCTGAACCGAGAGCTTCTGAAAATGTCTCTCCCGCTCCCAAGTAACCTTGTGTTATCACGTACACACATAAAAATGACACTGTTATTTTTGGACAAAAGTCCACGAAAAAACCCAATGTGGGAAAATCGATTGCAGCAACTGAGGGTTTATATTATTATTTGCAGCAGAAAATTCAAGTACAATAATTTGGATGCCAAACTGGAAATCCAATCTGAGAGAATCATTGGAAAAATCATTGTGAGTATTTTTTCTTACCCCACAACTGATTTCAACTACTAAAACTGGCCCCTCAGCAATTCACAGTTCCTTCTGCATCAGCTTCTGCATAGTGCTTTCGCAGGCCTTGCTGCTGCTGCCTCTGGAAACTCCTGAAATCTGCAACTCTGCTTCTTTGTGGCTCTGTGTTAAAATTGGACAACTAGGTCCAAACTCCATGTTGTGATGCTCAGATGAAGATACCGATATTTTTATTGGATTCCTCTTTCGGAGAGGTGTAAAATCCATATAAAATTTATCTAAATCCGACGAGCAGAACATTTATTTTGAATTTATTATTTATAATAAATTATATGTGCAGGTCGGCCTTAAGGTTTTACACCCCCAGCAGATGTGTCACACACCTCAATGATGTATATAAATACAGTCAAAGTTGGAGAGCATTTCACACTCACTCATCACACATCTTCTTCTCTTCTCTGATTTAGTACGAGCTTCTTGGAGGACGAATTCAGCTCACACGTGGGAAAAATGACGAGTTTGTACAGCCAAGAAGGATGCAGATTGCTGCAGCTAGGGTTTCCAAGGAAGTTTGATCAGTGTTGACTTTGGTCAACGCATGGTCCAAAGAGGCTGAAATTTATTGGAGACTTCGATTTTGGGAGGCCGTACACATTGGCACAAGAACCGAGGTCAAAAGGTTGACCGAAGTTGGAGCTGCGTTGACTTTTATGTTGCTGCCTTGCATTGACTTTTCTGGACAGTGTTGACTTTTCTGGAGTTGACTTGTGTTGACTTGGTGACTGATTTGAGGATTGTTGTGACACATTCTGGGTTGGCTGATCAAGGAGACTTTGCTGGTTGAAGCATCCTGTTGACCGCCGTAACGCACCATCACATTTTTCCTGTTTCTGGTTTGTCTTCCATAGATCCACTGGTATGTTCTATCGGCATTTTACTTAACTGTTTGGGTGATTGCTGTAATAAAAGTAAAGTTGCATCAAGCATAGAACATCTACAAAAATTTACATGGTATCAGAGCTGAGGTGAAGGCAAGCCCTAACTTTAGCAATCACCATCTAAGAAAATGGGTTCCACAAGTTATGAATTCAAGGAGAATGACAAGCTGACTGGAAAGGATGACTTCCATGTTTGGAAGATGATATTAGATCTCAAATTGGAAGACCATGATCTCATGGACCATGTACTGGGTAAGATACAAGAACCTCCATCCAATGCTACTGCTGCTGCTAAAACCAAGTATAAGAAGGGGGAGATCAAAGCAAAGCTGATGATCAGGGAATCCATTCATAAAAGCCTGGTGGCCTACATCTCTGAGTTGGGTACATCTAAAGAGATGTATGATAAATTGATCCTAATGTTCAAGGTAAACAATGTAAACCAAGTGCTATTTTTCAAGAATCAATTGAAGAATCTAAAGAAAGGCAGGGATGAGTCTGTCCAAACATACTTTCTGAAATTGACCGAGATCAGGAACAATCTGCTGGCTATTGGGGAGACAATAGCCGATCGTGAGATGGTACTCACCGCACTTGGAGGGCTCTCATATGAATGGCAAGTATTCAACACTACCATTCTCAATAATAGTACAATTCCTAACTTTGACGAGCTACTGTCAAGATGCATGCAAGAAGAGACAAGAATGAAGGAATATGAAAATGACAGAAATGCTGCCTACGCTGCTCATTCTAGAAAGAAGAACTCTGGTGGTTCAAAGAACAAAGGAAGAGCAGGGGCCCAAGGAAAGAAGGGCAAGTGTTTCACTTGTCATAGGCTAGGTCATCATGCTAGAGAATGTCCTTTCAAGAAGGATTCTCCCGATAGTGATGACAACAACAACAACCGGAGGAATGGAAATCAAAGAAACAACAGGTCCAAAGGAAAGAGGAAGGCTCCCTCTGATGGAAACAATCAACCTTTCAAAAGGTCTAGAAACTCCAGGAATGAGGAGTCAAATGTTGTTGATAAAAGAAATGAATACATTCTTGTATTTTCCCTCTCTGTTGCATCCTCGCCCAACATTATGGATGTCTGGCTGATAGATAGTGGTGTCTCAAGACACATCACTGGGTTCAAGGAAGCACTCTCTGACATGGTTGAGAAGGATACTAATCTGGAAATTATCCTTGGAGATAATGCCACATATCCCGTGAGAGGGACAGGGATTGTGACCCTCCACTTGTCTCAAGGACAAGTGCTACATTTGCAGGATGTACTCTATGTACCAAAATTGAAGAAGAACCTTGTGTCTATATCAGCGATTGAAGACAAAGGCTTCAATGTGGCATTCATTGATGGAAAAGTGCGCATGTGGAAGAAGAACCTCAAGGAAGCTATCGTGATTGGTTTTAGAGTTGGAACACTCTACCAGGTTGAAGGAAGTCCACTAGGAGCTATGACATGTGATACTATGCGACAAACTGAACTATGGCACCGAAGGTTTGGACACCTTCATTACAAGGCCCTTCTCGAAGCAAGGAAGGTGGTGACAGGGATGCCCGACTTTGGAAATAATCATGAAGGTGTATGTAAGGGTTGTGCCGAAGGAAAGCATACAAGGGGACCTTTCCCCTCAAGTGCCACAAAGACATCTGATATTTTGCAACTGGTCCATTCTGATCTATCTGGTATGCTGCTTGTGACATCCCTGGGAGGATGTTCTTACTATATGACATTCACTGATGACTTCTCCCGCAAGACCTGGATTTACTTCTTGAAGAAGAAGGATGAGGCTTTCATGTGGTTCCGTACCTTCAAAGCCTTGGTGGAAAATATGACAGGAAAGAAGATCAAGATTTTGAGGACCGACAATGGCACTGAATATGAGTCAAATGAGTTCAAGGAATTTTGCAGAGAAGCTGGCATTAAGAGGGAGACTACTACTGCCTATACTCCTGAGCAGAATGGTGTTGCTGAACGCAAGAACAAGACTATTGTGGAAGCTGCCCGTGCCATGCTATGTGACCAGGGTCTACCGAAGTTTCTGTGGGGAGAAGCTGCAAATACTGTTGTATACATTCAAAACCGATGCCCTCATTCCGCTCTGGACTCCAAAACTCCCGAAGAGGTTTTCACTGGTAAGAAACCTGATGTCTCACATTTTAGAATTTTTGGATGCCCTATTTATTTTCATGTGCCAAAAGAAAAGAGAAGTAAGCTGGATGCTTCTGGGAAGAAAGGAATGTTTGTGGGCTACAGCGAAACCTCTAAGGCCTATAGGGTCTATGTACCTGGTCAAAGGGAAGTAGAGATATGCCATGATGTCACTTTTGACGAAGATGCTTCCTTGAAGAAAGTAGTAGATCTTCCAAGATCTGAGGAAAATCATGAAGCAAGGCCTGGAAATCAAGAAGAACCGCAGGATGAGACAATGCCTGATGTTGAAGGACCAATGGACCCTATCGATCCATCTCCTTCACTGGGAAAGAGACCATCATGGCTCAGGGACACCCTCGAAGATGCTGAGGGACATGCTGCCCCAAGGGGGACATTCCGTGAAAGCAAGAAGCCGTGCAGATACCAAGGGTATCTGGCTGCAGTGAGTACCATTGTACAATCTGAACCTGGATCTTTTGAGGAAGCCGTAAAGCATCAAGTCTGGAAGGATGCTATGTACGAAGAATATGAGTCCATAATGAAGAATGATGTCTGGGATGTGGTTCCAAGACCGAAAGGACAAATCAGTTGTCACCGCGAAATGGCTCTACAAGATCAAGCATAGATCTGATGGAAGTGCTGAAAAGTTCAAGGCAAGATTTGTTGCCCGTGGCTTCTCTCAAAAGGAAGGAGTAGATTATGATGACATATTTGCACCTGTGGCACGATATACCACCATTTGATCAATCATAGCCCTTGCTGCTACGTAAGGTTGGAGTCTTCATCAGATGGATGTCAAGACCGCCTTTCTGCATGGTACAATAAAAGAAGAGGTGTATGTAGAACAACCTCTGGGATTTGAAGTTAAGGATCGAGACACTCATGTCTGCAGGTTGAAGAAAGCCCTCTATGGGTTGAAGCAAGCACCCAGAGCTTGGTACGAGAGGATGGATAGCTACTTGATGAAGCTGGGCTTCACCTGAAGTAATGCTGATTCGAACCTTTACTTCAAGGTTGTCCAGGGGAAGCCTCTCATTCTGGTGTTGTATGTGGACGATCTCTTCCTGACAGGTGCTGACCCTCTCATTCATCAATGCAAGAGGGAGCTCGCTGCTGAGTTCGAGATGAAGGACCTAGGACTGATGCACTATTTCTTAGGCCTGGAGGTCTGGCAGAGACCTGGAGAGATTTTCCTTTCTCAAGGAAAATACATTGTGAAACTTCTGGAAAGATTTGGTATGGTGGACTGCAAGACAGTGTCAACACCAATGGAACTCAACTTCAAGAAGTTGAGTGGCAGCGCTGCTGGGCCCGTATTGGCCAATCCTACTGAGTATCGTCAACTCGTAGGAGCTTTGATGTTCTTAGTGAACACCCGTCCAGATATATGTTTTGCAGTGAACACTTTGAGTCAACAGATAGTTGAGCCTCATCACTTTCACTGGGTTGGTGCCAAGAATCTTCTGAGATATCTTAGGGGCACGATAAACCATGGGCTGAGATACACTGCCGGGAGTGTGACACTCTGTGGATATACTGATGCCGATTGGGCTGGCAGTGTGGTGGATTGTAAGAGCACATCGGGATGCTGCTTCAATCTTGGTTCTGCTTCGATTTCATGGATGAGCAGGAAGCAGAAGTCGGTGGCTTTGAGCACCGCTGAGGCCGAATACATTGCAGCGAGTATGGCCTGTTGTGAAGTAGTTTGGTTGCGAAAGCTCTTTAGTGAGCTGTTTGGACATGTGTTAGATACCACCGTGATACTCTGTGATAATCAAAGTGGGATTCGCATGACTGAGAATCCTGTGTTCCACCACCGATCCAAGCATATTGATATCAGGTACCACTTTATTCGGGATATGGTACAGCGAGGCGCCGTAAGGCTCAATCATATAGGAACTGATGAGCAGGTCGCGGATATTCTCACAAAGCCCCTGGGGAAGGTCAAGTTCCTAACCTTCCGTGAGAATCTTGGTATCGTGGAACGACCCTATGATGTGGGTCTTGTTGGACGATGAGCTCTGGGAGCTCTGGGGGGCTTTGGGGATAGCTTCTCGGAGCTATAAGCACTCACGGGGCTAGGCTTGCCGAACCTTGTGGTGCTTCTGCCCCACCGTTGTGATTTTGAGTTGGTTCACCTCTCATTTTTTCTGTGCCCCGTATGCATCCTACCCATTGAGTTCAGGGCTCATGGGAAGTACCTCTCATTTGGCCAATGAGGTGGGAAAAGCTAGAGACTAATAGCAAAGACTGATGGACGCATCAGAGATTGCCGTACTCTCTATCTAGGATGGCACGGTCCAACCACTTGATCTGGGATCAAGTCTAGTGAGGTCTCGGACCTCCGCCTGACCTCGAGTCAGATGAACCAACTTCGGGTTGGTTGGAGACTCTTTGTGAGTCCGATAGAGGTTTCGGACCTCTGGGCTGAATTTGTCAGCCGGGGGATGATGTCTTTGTGACTGACCCACTTCTGTTCTGAAATAAAGAGGCCAGCAAAGCAAGTTACGGCGGGATGACGCACGATGTTTCATTGCACTGGTGGATGGAGTTCTCCCTAGTTGAGAGGAAGTGTTAAAATTGGACAACTAGGTCCAAACTCCATGTTGTGATGCTCAGATGAAGATACCGATATTTTTATTGGATTCCTCTTTCGGAGAGGTGTAAGATCCATATAAAATTTATCTAAATCCGATGAGCAGAACATTTATTTTGAATTTATTATTTATAATAAATTATATGTGTAGGTCGGCCTTAAGGTTTTACACCCCCAACAGATGTGTCACACACCTCAATGATGTATATAAATACAGTGAAAGTTGGAGAGCATTTCACACTCACTCATCACACATCTTCTTCTCTTCTCTGATTTAGTACAAGCTCCTTGGAGGACGAATTCAGCTCACACGTGGGAAAAAGGACGAGTTTGTACAGCCAAGAAGAAGGACGCAGATTGCTGCAGCTAGGGTTTCCTATGAAGTTTGACCAGCATCGACTTTGGTCAACGCATGGTCCAAAGAGGCTGAAATTTATTGGAGACTTCGATTTTGGGAGGCCATACACATTGGCACAAGAACCGAGGTCAAAAGGTTGACCAAGTTGGAGCTGCGTTGACTTTTATGTTGCTGCCCTGCATTGACTTTTTTTCTAGACAGCGTTGACTTTTCTGGAGTTGACTTGTGTTGACTTGGTGACTGAGTTGAGGATTGTTGTGACACATTCTGGGTTGGCTGATCAAGGAGACTTCGCTGGTTGAAGCATCCTGTTGATCGCCGTAACGCACCATCACATTTTTCCTGTTTCTGGTTTGTCTTCCATAGATCCACTGGTATGTTCTATCAGCATTTTACTTAACTGTTTGGGTGATTGCTGTAATAAAAGTAAAGTTGCATCAAGCATAGAACATCTACAAAAATTTACACTCTGGAACTGATTCACTGGCCCCTCCGATCAAAATATCGTCCACTAGCTACTGAATCAATTGCTCCTCCAGCTAGATCGAACTGCACTGTTGTTGCTGTCTACGAAGTCCTTGCGCAGAGCCTCTGGACAAACTCACCCTCCTGCAATCTGACTCTCTGAAACTGGAAAATCTTCCTCTGGATACTGCGAACCTCTCTTGCCACATTCTACTCACCCACTGACTCGACCTCCATTGCTGAATCACTTCTGTTGCTGGGAATTCTACCTGCCTGGGCAACTGAGTATCTGCACTTGTGTGTTCTTCATCTACCCATCGACCTCTTCTTCTAATCTCCAGTTGGGACTCCAACGACTGAGATTAAAAATTAATCGATGGCTGAGATCATCTCCAAGTCGATCTGTGCGAGTTGCTAGATGATTAACACATTTCTTAATTAATTCCTATTAATTAACCACTTTTCCTAAGTTAGACTTAGGAAATTTTTAATTATGGTCAATTAATTTAATTAAGCCATCTCTAGGTGGAATTTCCAGAAACAATTTCTGGGTTTTGGAGAACTTTGTTTCAGCCTTTCCACAAAGTCTTGGGATTAGAACACCATCCGATGCTACAAAAACTAACAAGTGGAAGAGAAAGTGCACACGTAAAGGGAATTTCTCTCAAAGGGT
The DNA here is from genome assembly GCA_034641835.2 of Pinus albicaulis. Classification (NCBI taxonomy): domain Eukaryota; kingdom Viridiplantae; phylum Streptophyta; class Pinopsida; order Pinales; family Pinaceae; genus Pinus; species Pinus albicaulis. The sequence continues at coordinate 695,634,856 of CM076573.1, forward strand.
TTCTAGCTTCAGAAATCCAAATTTCTAATTGCAGAAGGCAGGTTTTTTCACTCCAGGAAGTGTGAAAATTCCTAGATCTGAACAATCTAAGGAGTCCTACTGTAACCAACTAAATTACTTCTATTATGTAATTTACTTTACACAATTATTTCTGAATCACACATGAAATACTTAAGCAACCTACACTGTAATACTCATGATTCTGAAACAAGGAAACTAAACAAGGAAATCAATCACACATATGACATTGTTATTTTTGGACATGAAAGTTCCTGAAAAACCCAATGCGGGAAAACCGGTGCCACAGATCAAAGGGTTTGTATTATTAAGAAATAGCAATGTCTGAATACATCTCTAAATACCCCTAGGGTAATTCAGTTACAGAGAGAAATACTGGCAGAAGAATTTGTGAGGATTTACCTCACTCAATCACTGAGTTCCCGGCTAATCTGGATGAAGAAAAACTTGCGCTGGGGAGGCACCGCGCTGCCTCTGCGCAGTTCCAGCACTGGACCTTCAAGCCTTTGCATCACCCCCTTCCAGGCTCAACGTTCAGCCCCAACCAAGTCATTTTGCCTCTGTGGACCCTGAGGAACAACCTCCTGGTGTCACTTTCCAGATCTCGGCCTCCGAAACTGATCTACAAGCAGAATTCCAGAAACCCTCCTCCGCCTCTACGGTACTTCTGCGTGAGCCCTACACAATCACCGCATTAGCCCTCCTTCCTTCAACGTTGGCTTGGTTATATCACCTCTGCCACTCTCTAACTGATGCTCCACCGGCTGAGAAAATCTCTTCCTCTCCGAATGCTATCTCTGCCTCTCACTGCTCACATCTCTAGCTCAAATTTCTCAACAAACCCAGCCCAAAAGATTTCGAACTCTAGATCAATTCTGTATGTCTTTCAAAATGGCCCTCAAGTCTTCTTTTATAGTCTTCTCGTTGAGACATGAACGACCAATATTAGATCTCTAATCAACGACTAAGATTATAACTTGACTTGGTCTCCGCCTTTTCTAGATTATTCTCACTCTGTTTTATTAATGCTCTTTAATTATTTAATATCCCTAAGTTTAGACTTAGGGTTTGCATTAATATAATTAATTATTTTAATAAAACATTAACTGAGTGGAACTTTCACAAACGGTTTTTCGGTTCTTTGGAATACCAGTGTCTAAGCCTCTCCACAAAATTTGGGGCTTGGAGCACTTTCCGATGCTCCAAAAATCAACAGGAAGGAGTGTGAATAACAGAGCTAGCAGCCGAGCAGGTGAAAGAAGGATATTTCCGTCCCTGTTCGAGTTTTTGCAGAGATGGCTTCAACAAGACTCTGAGATTAGAATAGATTAGAGGGTGCATCCAACTATTATCTCTGGAAGGCCATGATGTCCTTCTTGCTAGATGAGTATGATCTAAAGACATGCATAAAATGTGGTAGCTGTGCCTACAAATGCATCCCAACTAGCTAATTACAATAAGGAGGTGGCCAAGGCAAAGCAGTTGATTCTCGATGGAGTTCAAGATTATATTGTCTCGCATGTGGCGGCCAAGAATACAAGCAAAGAAATGTGGGACGCTATTGCCTCACTATATCAGAATCCTTTCGAGAAGCGGAAGATGTTCCTGAAGGAGAAGTTAAGGAATGTTCGTATGCAGAAGGGTGAAGACATAGATCCCTTTCTCACCAGAATTCAGGATATACGAAATGAGCTTGCAGCCGTAGGTGAAGTGCCTCAAGCTACAGAGCTTGTGCATTTGGCCCTTAATAATGTCTCTGAGGAATGGGAAATCTTTGTCAAAGGTATTTTGGGACGAGATGCGTTACTTGGGTGGGACAGGATGTGGATAGATCTGCAACAAGAGGAGATTGGGAGATCTCTAGTAAAGAGCTCCATCAACAACAGTAGCAACAAGGGATTGAAAGGTGTGAATGTGGAAGACAATGTGGCATGTTGTCGCACAAAATGTCTAGGCACCGCGACATCGGCTCAGATCGGGGGTTGTCACTCTGATCCCCATCTCTCTGTTTAAGCTATCTCCCTATAGCAGACTAAGGGTGGTAGACCCTATGGAATTGGAATGAAGGAGAACTAGTTGGGAACCAACCAGTTCGAGAGACACAATTAAGCAACCAAATACTTGTATTAGATCTAACAAGATTAAAGGATTCGATTAGATTTGAATGATTGATACCAGTGCCTTATGGAGTCAACTATCTTGCTAAGGAAATTAGGAACACGTACTTGATGAGCAACTGCTGGTTGTATGAATGACTATTCTATACGTAATGCATATCTTAAGACTAATGTAAAGTGCAGGAATCTTGGTTAATTTTAATTAAATGCCTATTCAAAGTTTAGACCCTTCGATCATTTCTATATTGAGCCGGATTTGCCTCCGGCACTGCTGAGGGTTGTGGCTCTGACGACTGCAAGGTCACCATTTTAAGTACTACTAAAACCAGGCTTTTCAAGCAAAGATGGATGGGTACTTGTCTCTATCGACCAAGCTTATGCTTGGAAGTAAATTTTAATTATGCAGGTCTAACTTAAAATGCAAATGCACGAGATAATTAGAAGATGGAGTGAGACAAAGCAAGTTTCAAAGATTGAAAGCGCTTATGCGATGATTATTTATGAGATGTATGCCAAAGATTTTCCAATTGAAAGATATACAATTTGTCACAGATCCACAATAGAATGCTCAAAAAATATCGATCACAATTACTTAAAAATTTCCCAAACTTAAATACTCAATACAGATCCAATATTTCAAGTAAATGAAACAAGAGTTAATTAAACAATAGGCGATTTTAATCGATACCACACATTTAAAATACCATCAAACTCAGTTGAAGGATATGAAAGTATTTAGCACTCAAACCTCAAAAATTAATCATAAAAAAATACCATGAAATTTTCAATGCTAAATAAACACTTCGTCAATTCCGAATTTAAATGATTTTCTTGAGTATTCCAATCCAAAAAAATTAATCTTTTCCTATAGTCAAAAAATTATGATTGGTTAAAATTTATTTTTTCTTTTGACTATAGAGAAATTTAGGCTTCTCCATTGATTAAAAAATTTCCTTGGATGCTTAGAATCTTAATGCTTTAATAATGGCCCCCACAGACCCTAAGGTCGCAAAACCTCTTTCAAATATTTAATACAAAAAAGAAGAAAAAGAAAAAAAATTAAAAAATTCAAAATTTTTACCTATCTCTCCGTTTAAACTATCTCCCTATAGCAGACTAAGGGGGTAGACCCTATGGAAACGGAATGAAGGAGAACTAGTTGGGAATCAACCAATTTCAGAGACACAGTTAAGTAACCAAATACTTGTATTAGATCTAGCAAGATAAAAGGATTCGATTAGATTTGAATGATTGATATCAATGCCTCATGGAGTCAACTATCTTGTTAAGGAAATTAGAACCAAGTACTTGATGAGAAACTGTTGCTTGGATGAAGACTATCCTATATGTAATGCAGATCCTAAGATTAATGTGAAGTGCAGGAGTCTTGGTTAATTTTAATTAAATGCCTATTCTAAGTTTAGACCCTTCGATCCTTTCTATATTGAGCCTGATTTCGTAGTAAGTGGCAGAGAGAATTTAAGGTGAAACACACTAAGGTGTGATTAACGATACTTCTCTTGAAAATCTAACGTACCCAGTCCCTCTAGCGTTGAGAGAGCTATGGCTTTGACGACTGCAAGGTCACCGTTTTAAGTACTACTAAAACTAGGTTTCTCAAGCAAAGATGGATGGGTACCTATCTTTCTATCGACCAAGCTTATGCTTGGAAGTAAATTTTAAATATGCAAGACTAACTTAATATGCAAATGCACGAGATAATTAGAAGATGAGACGAAGCAAGATTCAAGGATGAAAGCGCTTATGCCACGATTATCTATGAGATGTATGTCCAAGTCTTTAATCACTCAAATAGATATTCACTTTGTTAAACTAAAAGTTAAACTTCTCAATCAATATGTTTAAAATATAACAATATAATGGCCTATTAAATCACAATCTTATCATTCCAATTCAATTATAACTCAAAGAGAACACAAATTTCTTCACAATTCTTCAATATCGCCTTCGAGATAATGCATTAAAGATACTCAATCTAGGAAAAGAAAGACATGTAATTCACCATAATTTCCATCGCTTGAAAAGTTTAATATCCGATAAGTACCAATTCAAGTAATTCAAACCACAGTGAGAGTTAATTAAATGACGAGCAAATTTCAATAGATGTCAAGCACGAAACATTCAAACCCAATGCAAGACTTAAGCAGTTTCAATTTCGAAAGTTATTACCATGTAAGAACCATGAAATTCAAATGCTAAAAAGTTCAAGCAATTCCAAATAAAAATGATTTTCTTAAGTATTCCAATCCAGAAAATATATTTTTTTCCTATAGTCAAAACTTTATGATTGTTTTAAAAAAAATTATTTTTTCTTTTGACTATAGAGAAATTTAGGCTTCTCTATTGATTAAAATTTTTCCTTTGACGCATAGAATCTTAATGCTTTAATAATGGCCACCACAGACCCTAAAGTCGCAAAACCTCTTTCAGATATTTCATACAAAAATAAATAAAAAGGAAAATTTAAAAAATGCTAATGTTAAATGTTAATGATTTTTAAATTTTATTTTTATTTTTGAAAGTTAGTAAAAATTTTGAATTTTTTATTTTTGTAAGAAAAGGATAAAAATTAATTAAATAATTTTGATTTTAGATTTTGTTTTTTATCAAGTTAATAATAAAAAATTTTAATTTTAATTTTTGGCTCTTAAAATGAAAAATCCAAATGAAAAAATTAAAAAAAAAAGAAATCTTAGTTGGACTTTACAAAAACTTAAAAAAAAAATGAAATATTATTTTTGTTTGGTTTGATGTGTTAGGTTTAGGTTAGAGGGAAAGTCAAAAAAGGAGAAAGAAATGAAGGCGTGAGGAAGGGATGCAAAGAGGAGACGGTAGGAGAGATAGCGAGGAGAAATGGAGGAAGGAGCGGGCCACGGAGGGTTTGCTGCGTGAGGGAGGAATGATTTGGTAGCCAGTTGAGGCAAAGAATGGACAACGATGGGAGCATGCGAGCGGAGGGACTGCGAGAGGAGCTAGACGCACAGATCCGCGTGGGGAAGAGGAAAGCGACTGAGGTCGAGGGAGAATAATGGAAATGACAACCAAAGGAAAAACGTAGAGGCAACGAGACAAGGGCTCGGGAGGAGGTAAGAAAAGGACACAGACAGGAGATGAATACACTGGAGAAAAACGTGAGGGCAGAAAATGAAGGAGGCAACAACGAAAACGCATAAGAGGAGGGTGAGCAGCAAGAGGGGAGGACGTAGTAGCGAAAAATAAATTTTCAAGCAACCAAGGAAAAAGAAGCTGGCTAGAGAAAAAATGCAGGCAAAGGAGAAAAAAACCCTTTAAATTTTTCCAGAAATTTATCTCAAATAAGCCCGGAAATGAAAAGACAACCCCAAATCTAAAAATTTAATTGAATGCTCTCGGGGAAAATTTCCTGTAAACATTTTGTATTCTGAGACAAGATCTCACCCTCCATGGCCTAGATATTGCTCGAATCTTGGAATTTCCTTTGAAAAACCCTCAGATCCACACTTGCACAAGCCAGAAACAAAACCCAGAAACCCAACACATACAAAAATTTGAAAATGAAACCCCAGTCCCGAGTTAGAAATCAAAATCTAAAAATTCTAAATATTTAAAATTACAGATCTATACAATATATATACAAATCTATGCACAAGAGTTGCGGATTTGGGGGTATGAGTCCAACTCCGCTCCCAAATCTGAAGGTCTAAGGCTCTTATTTGCCAGATCTATCAATTTTTTCACAAAATAATTAAAGGATTTTAGTTTTAATTTTTTAGGGAGGTACTAGCCCAAAACTTCCTGCATAAAAATATAACCTTTAGATAAATCTTGGAGTTATTATGAAGTAAGCTCTTCAGGAAATATATGTTGAGAGTCGGCTGGTCCAACCGAGGACTATTCCCAAACACTCAATGAAACTCTAGAAATCTTTTGCAAACACTAGATCATCCGTCAAACTAAGTAGAGAAATAGAATAACAGTGGAATTCTGAAGAAATAGAGATACCTGCTACTTCAAGCAAAATTAAAAATGTTACCCTAGATCCAACAAACTGAATAAGATACCTATATTTAGGTTATTCTAGGAGAGCTATTGTTTTGTCATTTTCAAATGATATCTGCAGAAATTAAAACATGTTACCATAAATTCATGAAGAGGAACACCACCACAAGTTGAAACCCCAAAGGCTTTGCATTTATTCCAGAAAATATACAAGTGAGCTTGAGAGCTTAGTACACGATCAAAAGACCAGATTAAATAAAACACTGACATCGACCTCTAATTTAAAGATAAATTTTCCAATGGTTAGTTCGCTTGATCCTCGTCAAAGTAATCTCGATTGTTAAAAATGATTTGATTATCTTTTAATCTCGTCCGTTGAAATTATTTATTTTTTGAGGAATTTCGGATTTTTCATTTAATTCCTTTTTAATTATCTCAAAATAATAATTTTGAGGTAATTACCTAAAAAAATTGACTTTGACTTAATTACCAAGGCCCAAGGGTCCAAAATTTCTCAAAATTTTCAATATTCGCTTGGCTTGGGACCTTTAAATTTTTTTTTAGGAACCCGTGAATTTGCCTATGAAAAATTTAAATTTACCTAGGACATAAAATTAATTAAATTTCTGGCTTAGGATTTTTAATATAATTTGGCCAGAAAATTTAATTAATTGACTTATGAGGGGATTAATTATTTTTCCAACCCTCTTTACATAAGATTAATACATTAAACACATGAGGGGGAACACCCACTCATAATAGACCCTCAATAATCTACCCAATGATGCGACTCAAAATATGATCTAGTAGACCCAACAATTTGTAATAAAATGATCTAGCCAATTAGCTAGGATCATTCTCAAATTACTTTTACAAAGACTCGATAAAAAAAACTAGGACTCACTTAATATCTTGATGTCAAAATCCACCCTTGGGGTGAGACTGGAGGGAAAAACTTTGCAGATCATTTGTGTCTAGAGACATAGATGAATCAGTGAGAGGAAAAACCTTATAGGATATAAATCGTAACCAAAATACTAGGCTTACCTAGTTTGTTACATACATGATGGTCTTACTAAGATCATTTACACTGTAAACATGCAGAATGGGTTTACATATTTTACAAAATTGTCCACTAAATGATGAAATTTGAATGGAATGGACACTCGAACATTATAGATCCATTTTGTGGAAAAATGGGTGTACTGCTATGGGGTCGTTGGCAAAGAGTGGTCAACATGGCCCTTGCATCAAAAGGGAAAACAAAGGTTCCAGTCAAGGACAAGGCTCACAGTGAGAGAAGAAGAAGAAAAAGGATCTATCTAAGATCAAGTGCTTCATGTTTGGTGAGTTTGGCCACTACAATACTGTGCGTCCTCAAAGGAAGAAGGACAAGAAGGAGAAGACATCCACCGAGATAAACAAGGTATCCTTCCAGTGGTAGGAACAATTCGCCATGTATGCAATTATACCTCTGAGAGAGAGGTGGGGCGATATCGAGCTTTAGTCCCAAAGTTGCGTAGTGATTTGGGTAGGGTCCTTTAAGGTAAGCATCAGATGGTGTTTCCTCATGGATCATTACCTTTGCTACAGGGGCCCATAGTATTCAGGAGCGGGAGGATTAGTGTCAGTTGGTGCAGTGAGTTCCAGAGTGACAATTGCAGTTAGATACTAAGGAGCGCAGAGCAGTGTTGATAACAGTGCGGGAGGCACAATGCAGAATCAACAACAACATATATGCCCTAGTGACAAAACAAAGGCTAGTAGCAGTTAGAGGCTCAAAAGACAGTTGCAGTACAAAGACAACCGATTCAATATTTTGGATGTTGCAGTAATTGCAGGAGCATCAACAACAATGAGAGGGATGTTAGTTGGGTTGCCGTGCAGATGCAGAGTTGGCAATAGTACAGGTTGTATAGTACAGTATTAGCAGCGACACAAATGCAACATGGTTCAACTACAGTCAGTGGCTAATGAATCAGAGTTAGCGCAATGGTTGGTGGACAGTGGCAGGCAGCTACAATTGTCAGACATTAGCAACGTGTATGGAGGATGTTTTGAAGACAGAATTGGAAACCACCTTCCTCGCTAGGATGGAGTGTTAGTTTTTGTAGCATCAGATGGTGTTCTAGTCTCGAGACTTTGCGGAGAGGCTAAAACACAGGAGTTCTCCAAAACGCCAAAATCCTTTTTAAAATTCCACCTAGAGATAACTCAATTAAATTAATTGACCATCATTTAAATTTTTCCGGAGTGTAACTTAGGAAAACTAGTTAGTTAATAGTAATTAATTGAGAAAGATGAGAATTCTCTAGAAACTAACAAGGATCGACTTGGAGATTATCTTAGCCATTGATTAATTTTTAATCTTGGCCGTTGGAGTCCCAATTGGAGATTATAAGAAGAGGTCGATGGGTAGATGGAGAAACATACAACAGAGAGCCAACAATGCAAGTTCCTTGGGTAGTCTGAGCTAGCTAGCAGTAGAGTTCGAGCTAGAGAGGAGATGCACGGCTAGAGAGGGGCAAAGACAGTGATCCACAGGAAGTTTTCCAGTTCCAAAGAGGCATAGAGAGGAGGCCAAATTGTTTTCTCTAGGAGGCAGCGCAAAGCCTCAAAGAGGAAGTTCGATTTAGCTGGAGTGGAGGTTGTTTCAGGTTCCAAAGGCCGAAATATTTTCTAGAAGGTAGGAGAGACACTTCCTTTGTCAACAGTAGGAAAGACGACTTGAGTAGCAGTGGTTCTAGGCTGAGCGTGTGACAGGCTGCGCAGAGGTGACGTAGAGTCTGCGCAGAGGGTTTGGACGACTTGCTTGGAGTTGTCAGTTTGAGCCAGGATTGCTTGGAGAAGAGGGTAAATTCCTAGTTGGGCATCCATATTTATTGTACTTAGAATTCACTACTGCATAATAATAAAAAGTTAAAAACCCTCAGTCGCTACACCGGTTTTCCCACATTGGGTTTTTCTGGGGACAATTTTCCAAAAATAATTGTCATTTCTATGTGTGTGCTAGTATTTATTAGTTCCTATTTTTGCTTCCGTAGTATTTTATTTGGTGAAGAAATTGCAGCGTGAATAATTCGTTATTTATCAGTTAGAAGAATTATTTCCTGTTGCTGCATTTCAAGGAATTTTCACAGTCACAAGTGAATATTACCCAGAATCTCTCAATGCTTTTTGACAAGTGTTATTTGGCAGTGTCTTGATGCTCCTTCAACAATCTTCTAACTTTTATTGGAATCTCCAAATTCACGTTTCTTCCACCTTCTTGGGCCACAAGGAATAATACTCTTTGTTTCCTACACAATCACTAAGAAATTATTTAGTATATAACAATGCCGCCTCTAAATTTTTGTTCTCTATGAAAATACGTAAAACTTCTTCATGTTCTTGAAAATGTGTATATAATTTTCCTTCCATGATATATGATTCCTCTGTGATATTGCCATGGCCTTCCCAACAAAAGATGATAAGAATGCATGGGTTTAACATCATATAACTATTAGGAATAAAGAACTGAATAGAAATAATTAATTGGCAATAACAAAATATACATAAATTGGGCACTTACTATTTATCCTCGAAAACCCAAATTAGGAAAAACCAACCAAAGATATCTTTGTTCACTTGAACAAATCTGGCCAAGCCAGCCAATGGAGCCTTCACTGCTCCCCTTGACTCCCATTACAATGGAGTATCCCAAGCTTATTTAAAACCACCATTACATCAAAATCCACAAACCCAAAACCATGGGTACCAAAACCATGGGCCCAAAAAACACCTTTGTTGGCCTTAATGAAGTGACTCATTTATTGAGTCAAGGTTAATCTAACATTCCCCCCTTTAAACTTGATTTGGGGTAATTATACAGGTCCTAACCCAGGCTACCAGAACCATGGGCCTGAAAACCACCTCTATTGACCTTACTACAATGACTTATTTATTGAGTCATGGTTACAATAACTCTTCACCCTTTTTTTTCTTTGATATTAAATATCACCTTACATTGCATATTCACAAACATTTCATAACTCAAGAAACCACAAAATCTTATAACGTTGTAGATAATTTTGACACACTAAAATTACTTCTTTGCCATCTCTAATGCTACCATAGTTTTTGTATTTACACCATCAATAATCAGCTTACAACACTTACTTCCAGCATTATATGTTTTCACAAAAGTATATTTTTTTCAAAAATTTCTCGTCTTCTTGGGTCTGTTGTTGCCTTCAGGGTGCTGTGATAGTTCTCATCATCATCAATTTTTTTTGTGTTGCTCCACTGTGACGACTCCACTGTAGGTTTTCCCTGTGCCGTCTCCACTGTAGGTTTTCCCTGTGCTAAAGTAGGTCCTGATTCTTTTCGTCACTGCATGATTTGTTTTGTGTGGGTATTAAAAAGACTTATGGCCTACCACTCCACTCAAGCTAAAAAATAAATGGGTCACTGAAATTCTGCATGACCAATGCCTCTAAAAGGTTCTCTTTGTTATCTTCATCCTCAGTGGGATTTTTTGACTTATTTTGCACCTTCTACCTTGTTTTGGGAATTTTGTCCTCTGCCTCTGCTAACCATTCCTGCACCTCTTTCTCCACCAAATCTCTTTCAATTTTTGTTTCAAGCTATTTTTTCCTCCACTTGTAAGGCTAATGGATGGGCTTCCATAATGGAACTTAGTTATGCAAAGTGATCTCATCTTCAATGACGAAGTGGAATTTATTTACATACCTTGAACTCTGATGTTTTTCATCGTCTTCATATCTGACTCAAATTCTTCTGTATACTATTGCACACTTCTCTCCGTTTGCTGCAAATTATGCAATTGCTTAAGTGTGTGTTTGTATTCTCCCTCAACTTTGGCACCATCTTGCTCAATGTTTGGAGTTTTTACTTGCTCTTTTGAACTTTTATTTTTGGCATATATTCCTACAAAATTTCTGCAGAGTGTATCAATTTTGTGGCCACAAACTTCACTCTCCTGTGTCTTCCAATTTATTGTGCCCAAATACCTCTCCATTTCATTGATCCAATCAATGAGGTCCTCCATCTTTGATCTCCCAGCATAATTGGAAACTTCGATATTTGCTGATTTCATGCTCTTAAGCAACCATACAAGTTGTGTGTGTAAGTATATGTACCATCTCTGTATCAGGTGTTATGTATCTTTGTAATATGCATATGCACAATGAAATGATGAAAAGAAATAAATACAAAGTGCGGTTTTTCCTTAAACGTTGTATGACTTCAATTGTCTTTCAAATTCATCCTATGAACATTTCTCTTGCAATTCATATCAATTCATATCAATCCATATATGAAAATCATAGTAAACATCTACAGCCTTAAATTCAGAAAATGAGAGGTTGGTAATATTGTTGCCTTATTCATTATGAGAAGCGTTTGAGTTTGATCTTCCATTAAGGAGACTTTGTGTTAAATCCGATAATATAAGACTTCACAAACAGTATTCTCCTCTTAACAAATATACGGCAGGATAATGTTACTAAATTGATATGATTGCATTCAATGCGGCAAGTACAGTCTAAATTGCTTGAAAAGTAATATAGTAGATTCTTGTCAAAGGAATGTCCTCTTTATACCTTCCTGTTTCACACATTGCAATCCATTTCAATTGACATACTCTCTTCTCATAGCCCATCCGGAGGATGTTTATTCCAACAACTTTTAACCATTTTGTAAGTGTTTTTAGTTTCAATTTCTTTTTAGTGCATATTACATCTTAATTCACAGCATGAGTTGTTCTGACTTGATTGTTATATTTTAAAGCAACAACGCTGAAGGTGAGTGCTTCACTTGTGGTCACAGTAGTAGGTTTACTCCAGCAGTGGGCCTTGGGGTTTCTGGAGGGGCTTTATGGGGTTTTGAGGAGTTTCTATGGGATCCGATGTCATTCACTTGGAATATTCCATCATACGCACAACTTGCCTTTGTCGCATTCAAACAACGTTCGAAAAACAGGGTTATTATGGAGCCTAACTCAATTACGCTGAAGGTGGCATGTCGGGAGCAATATATGATGGAACACCTTAGTGTAGTAGTTCGTTGGAATCAAAACAAGAAGATATACAGGATGAGATGGTGGGAAGTGGCTTTCAGTGACTTGATGAGAGATGGTGGCCGATTTACCATTTTCCCCAATTAAAAATGTATCTTAAATAAAATAAAAGGAGGGAAAAAGTACTAAGTGATTAAAATAATAATAAAATAAAGGCTTCTAGATGGGTCCATGAGATTTATAAAAGAGGAGGAGGAGACCATTTGAGGACATCTTGGATTTATGCATGTTGTCTTTGGTGAGGTCTCGAGAAACTAGTTCCCAGCTTCTATAACCCCATGACAGAGACCCTTGGGTTTGCTATTGTGTGTTGGACGAAAATCCAACACTCTTGAGGAGGTTTTACCCATGAATCTCACAGTCCTTCAATGGATATTTTGGAGTGCAGATCTACAGTATTAGTTTTGTGCATTGGAGCAGGGGTCACACAAAGCTCCAATTTGGGGGAATATTTTCAGTTACAATTTGGAGGCCGGGTTAGCATTGGAGCCGATTATTTGGAAGTCAATTTATTCATCTCAGCTATGTTTATGTAATCTTATGCCCAGTAATAAAATAAAGCTGAGTTTGTTTCCATTTATCGTGTTATTTGAGATGGCGTGTTTTTACATGTCATATTCTAGTGACAATTTTCTGTTAAGTGGATGCAATTCTTTTTATGAAGAATTTTGTTGAAAATTAGCCAAATATTTTGTCTGGGATGTTGCTGTGGTATCAGAACCTTGATCTTGGCTCAGCCTGCAGGTTCTCAGTTTTTAGTGACAGCTAATATTGTTCGAGGATTCAGGATTATTTGCAAAAATTCTTCTATTCTGCAGGAGCCGTAATTTCATTGTAGTTAATAAATTTGGCCGGAGAAATTTGTCCTGGCCATTAACTATTCTACAAATTTTTTGTTGCAAAGCGTTAGCTAATTTTCTTTGGTTTTGTCATCTGCTTAATAACCATTCGACAACCTATACTTGCCAAATTAAATTAAAAAAAAGGTCAATATTATTTTTGGAGCCGTATCCTTAATAACCATTCGACAACCTGTACTTGCCAAATTAAATTAAAAAAAAGGTCAATATTATTTTTGGAGCCGTATGTTTAAGGCCAACTATTAAGTTTAATGAAGCGCTACGAGGAAATTTTAGCAAGCCAAAATTATTAAAAGGGCTGTGAGCAATTTTTATAAAAGTTTAATTGATTGGACGCTGAATATTTAACCAAAGTTTACAAGGGTCAGGCATTTAAAAATTTCTAAAAGCCCAAATATTATTTAGAAGGTCGAGTGCATAATTGAAATGGGCCGAAGTTCCATATGTAATTGGACACGATTCTCATTGTTCTGGCGTGGCGTGTTTAACAGCGGACGACAGGCGCGTAAATACCTAGTGTTGACAGGCCGCTTGACCATTGTGGATGGTCTAATTTTCTGTTAGTTCGAATTGCATTCCCTTATAGGACCAGGGAATCGAATTATTTCTACAGAGGCCCGAATTCATCATATGTTCAATGGGACGAGTCCTGGGATTGAAGCACAAGTTTGGTCAATAAAGGAGTCGAACAACTGTGGTTAAGAGGCCAAGATAGTTGCCATTTGCATTTCTGGGCATTTTCCCTTACGAGGGACGAAGTCTGAGCTTAAAGGGTTCGATTCCCTTGAAAAAACAGGGGTCGTGGGTCTTTCCTGTGAACTGGTGTGCCAAGTCATATTATTTCCATTGATGGGACCAAGTTGTGACTTCTAGCTGGCCGAGTTTCTCTCAGATTTAAAGTCTGATGCCTATACTCCTTGCTGGCCGAATTTCCTGAGTTTGTGGGGGATGTAATTGTCATTCTGGGTCGAGTTTGTATCTGCTCGTGGTTGTTTCTTGAAGGTCGAGCTCCATCATTCTTCTGGGCGTATAGACAACAATGCAAGCAGCTATGCTGGGATGTATTGCTGGTGGTTTCATGGCTGAGCATTGAAGACAAGGCATGACTGATAAACTAAGCCTAAAGTTTAGGTTCCGCATTCTACTCTCTCTGTAAACCCAGCCGCTAATTAATTTCAGAGATCATATACTTTCCAGAATTTGTTTCTCTACGATTTTCTGTCAACAATATTGCTGTTCTCCTCACTGCTCTCACTGTTATCAGCTTGAATAATTTTTCCGAGTTTAATACAAATCATATTGGGATGTTAAGAAGCACTTTTATGTTCCCTGGAGTCACTGTGTGTTATGCTAACGAAAATTGGAAAGGTGCAACTACAGTAGCATATAATCAAACTGTTCAACAAAAGTTACCACTGAAAACTCTAGTACAGACTCAGAAATTTATTGAATCTTTTGAAGATTCTCTGAGCGGGCTGAGTATATTCACAAGGGGCCCCGATTTTGGAGTCTTCGTTGGCTGTGTGGGACACACCATCCTTGGCTGATATACCGGAAGCTACTCTTGTGACGAAAATTCCAGGTTCCTCTATTTTATTTATTTCCTGTGTATTTGCATAGTGAATGAAAGGGAGCTACTCTGGTTTGTTTTCATCATGGCAGAGTCATGTATCAACTACATATAACTTTCTGAGTATTAAATATATCAGCTTAAAACTTCATTTTAGCTACATATTGTTAACTGTGCCTATTTACTTGAGTTAGAGTTGTGAATGTGTACCCACAACAGTGCAAAATGCATCACTCAAAACTACATATAAACTCAGAAAATCTCTTGAAAATATAAGGAATTTCAGGAGGAGAATTTGCAGTAGTATAAGTATATGCGGATGCTTGCGCTGTGGAACCAGACTTCAGATTAGAGGTTTTTATTTGCACTGAAGAAGGAGCAGTTGACATTTATGTACACCTACAGACGCAGATTTGAGTCTCCCTGAACTATGCCATGATCTGACGGCCATACTTTTTATGCTTGTAGCAGGTTGTCAAGAAGGAGACCAAGCAGTATATGTGCTTTTCAGATGGAGAGGGTCAAACTCTAAGCATCAAGGAGCCAACTGACATTCTTATTCCTGATTTGAAATTGCCTTGGAACTGTACCTCTGCCAACCTCCTGTAGCAGATTATCTATTAAGAAGGCAGATTATATTCAATTTCTCAGCAAGTAGAGCTGCTAATGGAGTTTTTAAGACATCTCATAAACTAACACAGCAGTGCAATAGTTGATGCGTTAGACCACAATGCTTCTATGGGCGAAGGAGCCAAGCAGAACAACAAGCCTTTCTCCAGAGAGGTACATAATATGCTCCAACAAAGGCATCCCAGGGACTTACAAAAGGAAAAGGAAGTGGAGAATTGGCTATTCACTTTTGGGTCAGACTTGAAGACTGTAAGATCAGAAGATGTTCTTCCCACATTGGAAAAGACAGAATCCTATCTTTCCAAGGTGGATGAATCTGATTGGAGTTTAAATTGGGCTTTGAAGCTAGCTATGCTTGCATTTATACAAGCCAGATTCTTGGAGCATCTGGATGGAAGAGTCAAACTTATAGTCTCCTCCTGTTTCAACAAGATTCTGAGGATAGTAGAGCCCTTTCCTCCCTACAATGATGACATCATGAAGGTGGTCTTTTAGTTGGTTCTGGAGTGCTATCCGGGACTGCATGACACCTAGAGCGCAACCTTTGATAGAAGGCTTGTGATTCTAGACATCATGGCCAAAACCAGATCCTACGTAGTCATGCTTGATCTAGAACATGATGATTTGATCCTTCAAATGTGCCAATTCTTCTTCACCAACATTAGAGAGCATCATCCTGAGGAGGTAAAAGCCAACATGCAAGATATCTTATCTTCATTACTAGTTGAAGGTGGTGTCATTTGCAACAACTACGGTCAAACTTGTTGGCCATTTGGAGGGAGGAGCAGGTTGTCTCACTAGGCGCCTATGAGCTAGCCAAAGGGTTGGTTTAGCAAAATATGAGGTTGTTCAGATTCTAGAAGGCAGCTGACCCAAGAAGAGTTGACGAAGATGCAAGTTGCAAAGCTCCATTCATGCAGTAAGAACGAGTTGAGACGGTAGGGTCCTTGCTTCATTTGCAAGGGGCCTTGGGAGCCTAACCACTCATGCTTAAGTAGCACAAAGGAGATGACAGAGATGGAACAAGAGTAGTTCCCATCTAACCCTTTTGGTGAAGATTCTTCTTCTATTGATTTTCATGGGGATACCTTTGAGGGGCATGAGTAGTCGTGTGGAGATGCTGGTGGTGAGCTATCGATAATGATCTAGCAAGTAGAGCACATGGAGGAGCGTAGATTAGATGAGGATGTTATGCATGATGAGCCATCTATAGAGGGGCATCTAGACGCACGTTGAGCCCATGATAGAGGAGGATGATATGCACAATGTGTGTGACAAGCCATTTTTGGAGGGTCAGCTAGCGGCTCATGTTAAGCCCATGTTGGAGGAGGATGGACAACCATCCTTTGGGCTTGTCGTTGGTGAGGAGCAGGAAAATGTATAAACAACAAACATGGTGATAGTATTTGCAGACACTTGTCGTCAAGAGGCATTGGAGCCTGAAAGGATAGTTTTGTAGGAGGTTGGTAGACTGGAGGAGCGTGGAGTTTCCTGTTAGACAAGGGAAGATATTTTGGAGATGGGGGTGCATCTATCTTTGGGTCTACCCATTGATGAGGTGCAAACAAATGTCGTGGCAACTATCAAAGCTGCAACATTTACAGGCGACAACCCTCTCCAGGAGTACATAAACATGGCTTGCAACACGTTTTACCCACATTTTCCCATTATAGAGATAGGGGCAAGATTTCTTCGATAGATTTGGGTGATTGACCAGGCAGAGTTATGTGATTTGGGCACAGTGCAACATAGGGGACTTATCCCATATACAGGTGCCTATGTATATGATCCTTCCCACGGGTTGGATTGGTGAGAGATCACGAGTTGGTATCCTGTTGATGATGTGATATTCTTAGTCAAGGGCATAATACAATGAGGACCCTTAGACATGAGGGATACTACATGCCCCAGTAGGCAGTGGGATGCAGGCCGACAACTCTTCAACATATTAAAGCTTCGCCCCCTTGCCGGAAACACCTTGTCACATATCAAAGACTCTGCTTCCTTTGTTCAATGGACCAAAAACCTTGACATGCAAGACGAGGATCTCATGGTAAGTTTTGACATTGTCTCCCTTTACATTATGATTCCTATAGATGAAGCCATCAACATTTTGAAAACTATCACAGATAACGAGACAGTAGACCTCCTAAAATTATGCGTAAAATCATCTTTCTTCAGCTTCAATGGTATTATTTATGAACAAACTCATGGGGTAGCTATGGGCTCACCTCTATCTCCTATTATTGCCAACATATACATGGAACATTTTGAGCAAATAGCCCTCAAATCCTTTCCATTCACCCCTGAAGAATGGAAAAGATATGTGGATGATATCCTTGCAAAATGGACCCATGGTATATTAAAATTAAATGATTTCTTAGCTCACATTAATAGTCTTTCGAGTCACGTCAAATTTACCATTGAAATTGAAAAGGACAACCAATTACCTTTCCTAGACATCTTTTTAACAAAAAAAGAAGGAAAACTCAGCACCAAAGTTTATAGAAAGAAGACTCACACAGATAGATACCTTCATGCTGACTCACATCGCCACCCTAATAAAAAAATTGGCATCATCAAAACCCTAACGACTAAAGCATCTAGAATTTCAGACTCTCACCACCTAGAGCATGAGATAAACCATCTCCGCCATGTCTTTCAACAAAATGGATATAATAAACATGTCATCAACAAAACCATTCACCAAACCCTTAATAAAAATAACTTAAAAAGAGCCTTTGACATCCCTAAAATCTCTTTACCTTACATAAAAAGAACAACTGATAAAATCTCTAGAATACTTAACAAACATAACATTAAGATTGCCTTCACTCCCCCCAATACTATTTTAAATATGGTAGACTCTGCTAAGGACCCTATAAACCCTAGGCTACAAAAAGGAGTTTACGGTATACCTTGCTCTTGTGGTAAAGAATACATCGGTGAAATAGGCAGATCCCTTAGCATTAGACTAAAAGAACGTGCTGCTGACCTATCTCGGAATAGAACGGCCAAATCCGCCTTAGCAGTGCATGCCTTTTCATCCTCACATTACATACGAATGGAGGATGCCAAACTTGTCTCTAAAGAGGACCATTACCTAAAAAGAAAAATCAAAGAGGCCATAGAAATTGAAAAAAGAAAAAATAACATAAATCGTGATGATGGACTTATCATTAGCAACACTTGGAAACCCTTATTACATCATACCTCTTAAGACATGAAAACTAATAAAACATAGTATAAATGAAATAAGTCATTAAATAAATAAATAGATTAATTAGAAAAATATATAAATAATTAAATAAATACAACTAATAAAATATAAATAAATATTTTTTGCTTTTAATTCGGTAAGGTTTAACTTATCTTAATATTTTCTATTAAAAAAAATAAAAATAAAAAATAAAAAAATAAATAAATAAATCAAATTAAATTAAACAAATTAAAATATTAGATTAATTAATTTTATAAATTAATTTTAAATAAAGAAATAATTCTAATAAATAATTACATAATTCAATTAAATTATTTTAATTAAATTAAAATTAGATTAAATTAAAATTATCGTTCATCAAAACCGACCTTTATAAACTCCTCTTAATTCACTATTTATTCTTCTATTCTTTTGCCCTATTCCTCCCAACATTTCAAAGTATATTTGGCGTCTACCCCTGATGATGGACTCACTTAGGAAGTCCGAAATGTTGGGTTATTAAAAAAACTCAGAAACAGGTTATTCCTCTCTTCTATAAATCTATTTCACCTGTATGGATTCTCTTTTTAAAAACTCTTCAACATTCCATCCCAACATCAACAATGGGATTGGCATTGGTTTGTGTCAGGGGTTGGATTGGAGAGAAGTGATGAGTTGGTATTCGATTGACGAAGCAACATCTATAGCTGGATACAAAGCACAGTTAGAGCCATGGGATAGGGGTGTTGAGGATTGGCCATGGTGGCATGGGATCTAGGAGGATTTGTTGATTTCAGGATGAGTCAGAGTTTAGTCTGGGATCCGGGCATAAAGGGACCCGTTCATGGTTGGTTGGCACAGAGGCATGGTATCACCCAGTGGTTTGGATGGGATCCATGTATTGATTCTTAGTTGCATAGGACCGCTAGTGTAGGTTTTAACCCTGCACAGAAATTACCTACAAACAAATTCTTAAAACAAAAAATAAACAATGGCGAGAACATAAAACAAATATACACAAAGATTTTCCCCTAGATCCCAAAAGCGAGACTACTAGATTGATTTTTCATTATGTTTCTTTCAATGTTGCAATATATATATATATGTTGAAGCATTCATCAACCCCAATCCATTAATCCTGAATTAGAACATAACCGTAGTTCCCTTGATCGGATCTACAAAATACCATGGGAAAAACACCATCATGCCCAAAACCATGTGCAAAACCCATTGACAAAACCATCGGTAGGTCCGCCCACCTATTATATGGTTTAAAATCTTTTTCACGGGGCGCTGCCCCAGACCCTGTATCGGGGGGCTACCGCCCCCCACAAAGCCCCCAACAAGGGGCGCTGCCGCCCCCCCTGTGACCCCTTGTTGTACTCGGTGCAACGAACAAGGGGGCTTATCGCCACCCTTGTGACCCCCCCGTGCGTGTGACTAGTCGTGGAAAGAATATAACACACACCCAATGTAAATTTATGTAGATGTTCTGTGCTTGATGCAACTTTACTTTTATCAACAACAATCACATGAATTTACAAGTAAAATGCAGATAGAACATACCAGTGATCCTTTAGAAGACAAGTCAGAAATAGATAAAGGTGATGGTGCGTTACGACGGTCAACAGGATGCTTCAACCAACAAAGACTTCACGGTCAGCCAACCCAGCATGTGTCACAATAGTCCTCAAAACAGTCACATGGTCAACTTAGAAGTCAACCTCAGAAAAGTCAACGCCGCACAGAAAAGTCAACACAGGGCAACAGCACTAAAAGTCAATGCAACTCAACTTCTGGTCAACCTTTGACCTCGATTTCTGTGCCAAAGAGTATGTCCTCCTTAGATCGAAGTCTCCTCCAAAATTCAGCCCAATCAGACCATGCGTTGACCAAAGTCAATGTTGGTCAAACTTCCCTAGAAACCCTAACTGCAGATTTCTGGCTGCAGTGAATTTTGTCCTTCTTGCTGCGGTAAACTTCGGCCTTCTTGCTGCGGTAAACTTCAACCTTCTTTCCCACGTGTGAGATGAAGCTGCTTCTCAGATGCTTGTATAAGAGGAGGAGATGTGTGTTGAGATGAGTGGAAAAATGCTCCAACGTTGACCCTATAAATACCAATCATGAGAGGTGTGTGACACATCTGCTGGGGGTAAAAACCTTCAGGCCGACCTGCACTTAAATTTATTATAAATAATAAATTCAAAATAAATGTTCTGCTCATCAGATTAAAATCAATTTTAGATCAATTTTACACCTCTTTGAAAGAGGAATCCAATACAAATATTGGAATCTTCATCTGAGCATCACAAGATGGAGTTTGGACTTAGTTGTCCAAATTTAACACTCCCTCTCAACTAGGGAGAACTCCATCCACCAGTGCAATCAAACATCGTGCATCATCCCGCCGTAACTTGCATTGTTGGCCTCTTTATTTTAGAAAAGAAGTGGGTCAGTCACAGAGACATCATTCTCGACTGACAGATTCAGCCTAGAGGTCAAAACCTCTATCAGATTCACAAAGAGTCTCCAACCAACTCGAAGTCAGGTGGAGGTTCGAGACCTCACTAGACTTGATCCCAGATCAAGTGGTTGGACCGTGCCATCCTAGATAGAGAGTACGGTAACCTCTGATGCGTCCATCAGTGTTTGCTACTAGTCTCTAGCTTTTCCCACCTCATTGGCCAAATGAGAGGTACTTCCCATGAGCCCCGAACTCAATGGGCAGGATGCATACGGGGCACAGATAATGAGAGGTGAACCAACTCAATAATCACAACGGTGGGGTCCAAGCACACCAACAAGGTTTGGCTAGCCTAGCCTTGTGGTTGCTCATAGGTTCGAGACGCTGTCCCCAAAGCCCCCTAGAGCTCCTCGAGCTCATCGTCCAACAGGACCCACATCATAGGGTCGTTCCACGATACCAAGTCTCTCACGGAAGGTTAGGAACTTGACCTTCCCCAGGGGCTTAGTGAGAATATCTGCGACTTGCTCATTAGTTCCTATATGATCGAGCCTTACGGCGCCTCGCTGTACCATATCCCGGATGAAATGGTACCTGATATCAATATGCTTGGATCGGTCGTGGAACACAGGATTCTCGGTCAAGCGAATCCTACTCTGATTATCACAGAGTATCACCGTGGTATCTAGCACATGCTAAAACAGCTCACTTGAAGAGCTTTTGCAACTAGACTGCTTCACAACAGGCCATACGTGCTGCAATGTATTCGGCCTCTGCGGTGCTCAAAGCCACCGACTTCTGCTTCATGCTCATCCATGAGATCGAAGCAGAACCAAGGTTGAAGCAACATCCCGATTTTCTCTTACGATCCACCACACTGCCAGCCCAATCGGCATCAGTATAACCAAGGAGTGTCACACTCCCGGTAGTGTATCTCAGCCCATGGTTTATTGTGCCCCGAAGATATCTTAGAAGATTCTTGGCACCAACCCAGTGAAAGTGATGAGGCTCAACCATCTGTTGACTCAAGGTGTTCACTGCAAAACATATATCTGGACGAGTGTTCACTAAGAACATCAGGGCCCCTACAAGTTGACGATACTCAGTAGTATTTGCCAATACGGGCCCAACAACGCTGCCACTCAACTTCTTAAAGTTGAGTTCCATTGGTGTCGACACAGACTTATAGTCCACCATTCTAGATCTTTCCAGAAGCTTCACAATATATTTTCCCTGAGAAAGGAAAATGTCGCCAGGTCTCTGCTAGACCTCCAGGCCTAGGAAATAGTGCATCAGTCCTAGGTCCTTCATTTCGAACTCAGCAGCGAGCTCCCTCTTGCATTGATGAATGAGAGGGTCAGCACCTGTCAGGAACAGGTCGTCCACATACAGCACCAGAATGAGAGGCTTCCCCTGGACAACCTTGAAGTAAAGGTTCGGATCAGCATTACTTCGAGTGAAGCCTAGCTTCATCAAGTAGCTATCTATCCTCTCGTACCAAGCTCTGGGTGCTTGCTTCAACCCATAGAGGGCTTTCTTCAACTTGCAGACATGGGTGTCCCGATCCTGGACTTCAAACCCCAGAGGTTGTTCTACATACACCTCTTCCTTTATTGCACCATGCAGAAAAGCAGTCTTGACATCCATCTGATGAAGACTCCATCCTTGCGTAGCAGCAAGGGCTATGATTGATCGAATGGTGGTATATCGTGCCACAAGTGCAAATATGTCATCATAGTCTTTTCCTTCTTTTTGAGAGAAGCCATAGGCAACAAATCTTGCCTTGAACTTTTTAGCACTTTCATCAGATCCATGCTTGATCTTGTAGAGCCATTTCGCAGTGACAACTGATTTGTCCTTCGATCTTGGAACCACATCCCAGACATCATTCTTCATTATGGACTCATATTCTTCGTGCATAGCATCCTTCCAGACTTGATGCTTTACGGCTTCCTCAAAAGATCCAGGTTCAGATTGTACAATAGTACTCATGGCAGCCAGATACCCTTGGTATCTACATGGCTTCTTGTTTTCTCGGAATGTTCCCCTCGGGGCAGCATGTCCCTCAGCATCTTCGAGAGTGTCCCTGAGCCATGATGATCTCTTTCTTAGTGAAGGAGATGGATCGATTGGGTCCATTGGTCCTTCAACATTAGGCATTGTCTCATCCTGCGGTTCTTCTTGATTTCCACGCCTTGCTTCATGATTTTCCTCAGATCTCGGAAGGTCTACTACTTTCTTCAGGGAAGCATCTTCGTCAAAAGTTGCATCATGGCATATCTCTACTTCCCTTTGACCAGGTACAGACTCTATAGGCCTTAGAAGTTTCGCTGTAGCCCACAAATATTCCTTTCTTCCCAGAAGCATCTAGCTTCTCTTTTCTTTTGGCACATGAAAACAAACAAGACATCCAAAAACTCTAAAATGTGAGACGTCAGGTTTCTTACCAGTGAAAACCTCTTCGGGAGTTTTGGAGTCCAGAGCGGAATGAGGGCATCGGTTTTGAATGTATACAACAATATTCGCAGCTTCTCCCCACAGAAACTTCGGTAGACCCTAGTCACATAGCATGGCACGGGCAGCTTCCACAATGGTCTTGTTCTTTCGTTCAGCAACGCCATTCTGCTCAGGAGTATAGGCAGTAGTGGTCTCCCTCTTAATGCCAGCTTCTCTGCAAAAGTCCTTGAACTCATTTGACTCATATTCAGTGCCATTGTCGGTCGTCAAAATCTCGATCTTCTTCCCTGTCATATTTTCCACCAAGGCTTTGAAGGTACAGAACCACATGAAAGCCTCATCCTTCTTCTTCAAGAAGTATATCCAGGTTTTGCGGGAGAAGTCATTAGTGAATGTCATATAGTAAGAACATCCTCCCAGGGATGTCACGGGTAGCATACCAAATAGATCAGAATGGACCAGTTGCAAAATATCGGATGTCTTTGTGACACTTGAGGGGAAAGGTCCCCTTGTATGCTTTCCTTCGGCACAACCCTTACATACACCTTCATGATTATTTCCAAATTTAGGCATCCCTGTCACCACCATCCTTGCTTCGGGAAGGGCCTTGTAATGAAGGTGTCCAAACCTCCGGTGCCATAGTTCAGTTTGTCGGATAGTATCACATGTCATAGCTCCCAGTGGACTTCCTTCAACCTGGTAGAGTGTTCCAACTCTAAAACCAATCACGATAGCTTCCTTGAGATTCTTCTTCCACATGCACACCTTTCCATCAGTGAACGCCACATTGAAGCCTTTGTCTTCGATGGCTGATATAGACACAAGGTTTTTCTTCAATTTTGGTACATAGAGTACATCCTGCAAATGTAGGACTTGTCCTTGAGACAAGTGGAGGGTCACAGTCCCTATCCCTTTCACGGGATATGTGGCATTATTTCCAAGGATAATTTCCAAATTAGTATCCTTCTCAACCATGTCAGAGAGTGCTTCCTTGAACCCAGTGATGTGTCTTGAGGCACCACTATCTATCAGCCAGACATCCATAGTGTCGGGCGGGGATGCAGCAGAGAGGGCAGATACAAGAATGTATTCATTTATTTTATCAACAACATTTGACTCCTCATACCTGGAGTTTCTAGACCTTTTGAAAGGTTGATTATTTCCGCCAGAGGGAGCCTTCCTCTTTCCTTTGGACCTGTTGTTTCTTTGATTTCCATTCCTCCGGTTGTTGTTGTTGTCATCACTATCGGGAGAATCCTTCTTGAAAGGACATTCTCTAGCATGATGACCTGGCCTATGACAAGTGAAACACTTGCCCTTCTTTCCTTGGGCCCCTGCTCTTCCTTTGTTCTTTGAACCACCAGAGTTCTTCTTTCTAGAATGAGCAGCGTAGGCAGAATTTCTGTCATTTTCGTATTCTTTCATTCTTGTCTCTTCTTGCATTCCTCTCGACAGTAGCTTGTCAAAGTTAGGAATTGTATTATTATTGAAAAGTTTAGTGTTGAATACTTGCCATTCATATGGGAGCCCTCCAAGTGCGGTGAGTACCATCTCACGATCAGCTATTGTCTCCCCAATAGCCAGCAGATTGTTCCTCATCTCGGTCAATTTCAGAAAGTATGTTTGGACAGACTCATCCCTGCCTTTCTTCAGATTCTTCAATTGATTCTTGAAGAATAGCACCTGGTTTGCATTGTTTACTTTGAACATTTGTATCAGCTTATCATACATTTCTTTGGATGTGCCTAGCTCAGATATGTAGGCAACCAGACTTTTATGTGTGGATTCCCTAATCATTAGCTTTGCTTTGATCTCCCCCTTCTTATACTTGGTTTTGGCAGTAGCAGTAGCAGTGGATGGAGGTTCTTGTATCTTACCCAGTACATAGTCCATGAGATCATGGTCTTCTAATTTGAGATCTAATATCATCTTCCAAGCATGGAAGTCATCCCTTCTAGTCAACTTGTCATCCTCCTTGAAGCCATAACTTGTGGAACCCATTTTTCTCTTTTGGTGATTGCTATAAGTTAGGGCTTGTCTTCACCTCAGCTCTGATACCATGTAAATTTATGTAGATGTTCTATGCTTGATGCTACTTTACTTTTATCAACAACAATCACATGAATTTACAAGAAAAATGCAGATAGAACATACCAGTGATCCTTTAGAAGACAAGTCAGAAACAGATAAAGGTGATGGTGCGTTATGGAGGTCAACAGGATGCTTCAACCAACAAAGACTTCACGGTCAGCCAACCCAGCATGTGTCACTACATTCCTCAAAACAGTCACATGGTCAACTCATAAGTCAACCTCAGAAAAGTCAACGCAGGGCAGTAGCACTAAAAGTAAATGCAACTCAACTTTTGGTCAACCTTTGACCTCGATTTCTGTGCCAAAGAGTACGACCTCCTTAGATCGAAGTCTCCTCCAAAATTCAGCCCAATTGGACCATGCGTTGACCAAAGTCAACGCTGGTCAAACTTCCCCAGAAACCCTAACCGCAGATTTTTGGCTGCAGTGAATTTCGTCCTTCTTGCTGTGGTGAACTTCGGCCCTCTTGCTGCGGTAAACTTCGACCTTCTTTCCCACGTGTGAGATGAAGCTGCTTCTCAGATACTTGTATAAGAGGAGGAGATGTGTGTTGAGATGAGTGGAAAAATGCTCCAACATTGACCCTATAAATACCAATCATGAGAGGTGTGTGACACATCTGCTGGGGGTAAAAACCTTAAGGCCGACCTGTACTTAAATTTATTATAAATAATAAATTCAAAATAAATGTTCTGCTCATTAGATTAAAATCAATTTTAGATCGATTTTACACCTCCTCGAAAGAGGAATCCAATACAAATATTGGAATCTTCATCTGAGCATCACAAGATGGAGTTTGGACCTAGTTGTCCAAATTTAACATCCAACAACTAGATTAGTCGATAGATATGGATTGCTTGAGGGCAAGCAATCTTGGGGTGGGAGGATTTGTCATGTTCTTTTTTTTGGTTTCCCTTATGGTGTGGTTAGGATGGACTTCCAGGGTTGGAGGTAGTTAGGTCGTAGGAGCAGGTTTACTCTATCAACAGGCCTAGGGGCTTCAGGAGAGGCTTTATGGGGTTTTGGGGAGTTTCTATGGGATCCATTGGCATTCGCTTGGCATATTCCATCATCTGCACAACTTTCCTTTTGTTTCGTCGCATTATGACAACTTTCGAAAAATAGGGTTATTATGGAGCCTAACTTAATTAATTACGCTTAAGTTGGCATTCCTGGAGCAATACTTGATGGAACACCTTAGTGTAATAGCTCGTTGGAATCAGAACGAGAAGATATAGAAGATGAGATGGTGGGAAGTGACTTTTAGTGACTTGAGGAGGGATTGTGGCCAATTTACCATTTTCCAGAATTAAAAAGGTATCTTAATTAAAATAAAAGGAGGGAAAAAGTACTAAGTGATTAAAATAATAATAAAATAAAGGCTTCTAGAGGGGTCCATGAGTTCTATAAAAGAGGAGACCATTTGAGGACTGTTGAAGAAAGTAACTAGTTTCAGTCTTTGTAATTTGTACCATTATGTATTTTATGTAAAAAACAAGAGAAAAGAAAAGGAAAATTATTATTTTCTAGATAAGCTTCTAGGTTTTTGAGTGAAAGAGGCAAAGTCCTATTTTGAACCTATTGTAAAAGAAAATGGAAAATAAATTTCAAATGTAAATTTTGGGACAAAAATCCCCTCTAGATGCCAAGTCGGCTTTGCCCCAATGGACATGTCTATTCACACTCCCTCTAATCTATATAAATCAATGTTACCAGACTCGGGATCGATAATAAATCGGCGAGGCAAAAGAGCAAAGAGTTTTAGTCAAATTGGGAAAAAATCGGGAAAATATTGGTAAATACAATACATAAAGATATACACATATATTATGTTAAAAAAATCATTTTTCATTGATATTCAATAAAGCCATGTCCAAACAATACATAATATGAATAGATGTCCAAAAAATCACGAGGACAATGTGTATACTTCAAGTATAAAATATATTTAGTATTGGAAAACTTATAAAAACAAGTATAAAAATTTAAACGAGACGAGGAACTTCCAGGTTTTTGTCAACCAACACTGCGACCCTGCTAAAATCTTACTTGGGGTTACAGTAGTATGAATTTTAAATTGGGTTAATTTTGGATTGGTAGTGCGTGATAACCATTGGTAGATCACTTATGCACTCGACAGCAACAAATGAATTTAAGGAATTGCTTCATTATTATAGGTTCTTGTAAAGTTCCAACATTCTGCAACGGTTTTCTTTTATTCAAAACGAGATAGAGCTTTAACATACTACAACCGGTTTCTTTTATTCAAAAATATATTTTTAAAGGAAAAGAACGTTGCTCGAACATCGGGGTGTAGCCACAAATATGTATGTATACCAACCAAGTCAATAGCTACTCACATGAGCATTGGGGCAAGTAGTTTGTGTTTGCTAAGCAGAGTCGTAGTTCACTTAAGTGACTCTTTGGGCGGAGGAAGGGTGGCGTGGCTAGTCCTAAGGCATAGAAAATCCAGAAAGCAATGTAGTCTGGTAAGACGAGCGAGCTGACCAATGCTAAAGCCGCTGCTTAATACATGAAGCTGACCAACAAAACCCATTGCGACCTTGATGAATTAGAGAAAGGGTTCTGGTTTATTGAAGACAAAGTGCGCACAGTGAGGGAAGAATGTGACAATGGCGTCATTTGATCCACGATGTCTTTGGATAGGCAGGTGACAAGAAGAAATGAAAGCGAACTCCAAGCATTGTGGGCAGAAAGAAGAAGTGAAAGTGAAATCACAAAATAAAACCCCACAGACTTTTAACCTAAGAATCTGAGTGGCTTGCCGAGTTCTCTACAAATCGTTGAAATCGGGAGTCAAAATCGCATTACCACAAGTCAAACTCAGTTAACATGAGTTTTACTCGCCGAGATTTAGATCGGCTCGTTTGGTTGAAGATCAAAGTCGGAATCGTGAGTACTCGCGAGTGATCGGAGACTCTTGTAACATTGATATAAACAGAGGGCATATGGAGCTCATTTGGATACACATACTTGGATCGTTTTGGTCTGAAATATCATAGAGAAGATGAAGAAGATGAAGAAGGCCGAAGTTTGAAAGAAGATCCACCTTGTTACATCTCTTGTGGCTGGTTTCTTGCTGATCAGTCTGTTGGAAGGAATAATGATTTGACTTGGCGTTTAGAGGAGTAGATTTCTGTGGTTATGGGTCTTGGATATCTCAGTTGATTTGATTCTATAAGAAGAGATTTTTTCTGGGTTTTCCCTTTGGAGGGTTTTGCCCCAACTTGGAGCCTATATCTTGTGTCCTATTGTCTTTTGTGATTTTCATGTTTTATGGTAATTGCTTGATGAAAAAAGAAAACATAATAATAATAATGTCGTCAGATTCGCAAGTAATTATCATCTATTGAAAATATGATAATAAGTAAAATCCTCCCGATTTCCAACATGGTATCGGAGCTAAGCTTGAACAAGGAGGCCTGAAGGTCACTAAATTGTTGGCTCAGAACTAAGGACATAATCGTTTTTATTGTGGCTCAGTTTTTTTTTTTTTTTTTTTTTTTGGGTGTTTCGGATGGTATGCTATATCTCAATAAAGTATATTCAATTCTTTACAAGGAGACTGCTCTGAGGTTCATTGATGGTTCGCTTAATATGAAAATATTTATGACATTTATTATTGACTCAAAGGCTCGGATTGACAAACAAATGCTCGCTTCCTTTCATTGGATCGGATCCCTTAAAATTTCAGTAGATTGCATATATGATGATGTCATTGTTCTCTGGTTCAGACATTACTTATATGACTCACACAATAGCCCTGTATTCTACAGTGGCTCAATATCACATTCTCTCTCATTATTGACTTGTGTGATACATGATGCGGCTTGCTATCTATGAACTTGCTTGTGATATCTATGATGTGGCTTGCTATATATCTATGGTGCGGCTCACTATATATACATCACAGAAGCATCAAGAATGCTCAAAGGTTTGACTGTATCATATGTGGCATCTTACAACCATGATACACATTAAGAAATATGTGGTTCTATCATGATCTTGTGGATTGCAATTCTGGGATCGTATTCTCTGGCTGTTCCTCTAACATGATTCAATATGCTGTGGTCTTTATTATTCATAGACATGCTTTATTATGTGACGTTCTCTCAAATAACTTGCTACAGGATGGACATAAAATTGAGTGACATCAATTTACTATGATGGGATCACTACAGTCCTTGTCAGCATCGCATTAACAAATCTATGTGTAATTGAATGTATTTGAAAAAAATACACTTGAAGAAACACAAGTTAGAACTTCAAACTTGAACAGAGCAATTACATTTATTGTAATTTATGACACTATGACCCTCAAGACTCGTTATATATTTTATGACTTTCTTACAGGCTTAAGTTCTCATGTCTCAATTGTTGGAAAGGGTAACTAAGATCTGTCTTCATATTGCCTATATGATTATGTATTTATGTAATGAAGAAGACAAAGATAATAATATATATATATATATTTTTGGTATGCTTGCTTCATAGGTTTCATGAGCAAGGTTGTATTATAGGTCAATAGACTTCTTCTTGATGTCTATTAGGGATTTGTCTTCTGGTCATAAATGTACAAATTAAAGAGTCATGTTTATGAAGAGTCAAGTCACACTTGTATGCCTCAAGACCCTGCCAATCAAACTTGAAATCATGGCTCAGAATATGGCTCAAAGATCAGCGTTGGAATACTCTTCTAGACAACCTTCAAGTCGGCCTATGAAACAGTGAACAAGTCGGCTCCATAACATATGACAAGTCTGCTTATTAACAGACAGGGGCAACTATATATATGTAATATCCCCAAAAGGGAATAACCAGTAACAAACAGAAATACACCAATACAGATATAGAAAATATAATACTGAACCAGATCACTGAATCATAGCACATGGAATACCAGAAACTGAGCCATTTTATTAATCAGAAAGTACATAGAGAGGAGTACAATAAATCAGAGTAAGTGCACCTATCCTTGCCCTAGGCAAGTGGAGACCCTCTCAACAAAAAATGGCTGCAACAAGGACAGCGTCCTAGCTGCTCTGCAAGCTGAAGATGAACTGCGCTGGTACTGGGGCTGAAGACTGATAAATTTGCTGATCTCCAACCGCAAACCCTCCACAATGAAAAACGCTGTCTCTGCTAGTGACAGCGCAGAAACAGATAGAGCACCAGTCACCAAATCCTCTGTGACAAACAGATCACCGAAGGCTAGAAAACGCCCACAGCTCGCTCCCAAGTCTCCGCTCACCGACCGGGCCGTCTCTACCAAGTGATTCGCTCCTCGAACACTCGGGGACCGACGCATCCGAAGCCTCCAAACCGTATCTCGCGCGTCCTTCCCTTCCCCGATCCGCGTCCCCTTCCCCCCCCCCCAGACCGCGATTGAAACCTTCGTATCTATGCTAGATCCGACAATATCTCTTCAGATCTACAACCTCTAGGGCTGGATCTGATGTTAACCCTTCAGATCTGGACTAGATCTGCCAATATTTCCTCAGATCTGCAACTCCCCAAGATGGATCTAGGGCTAAACCTCCAGATCTGCAAGATACAAGAATGGATCTGCAAGTGGCTGCTCAGATCTACCCTTTCCAAGATTGGATCTAACAATAGGCCTTCAGATCTGCAACCCTTCCCTTTAGAAATGGACAGCGTCCTCCCTTCCAGAATAAAACTGCGTCCTCTCTCTGGATGAGACAGCGTCCTCTCCTCAATGAACTGCGCAGCCACTAGAGGGCTTCTCCTCCTCAGATTTACTTCAGAAACTGATGCTGCTATGCTACTGGAACTGCAAGATAGAACTCAGAAAAACCTTACTAGGGCGGGCACTCGAAGTCCCCCGAAGCTAAGGGTGAAACCAGAAAAACCTTACCAGGGCAGGCACTCGAAGTCCCCCGAGGCTAAGGGTGAGATCTCCGACCGAAGACACTCGTGCACTAAGCAGTGCTGCAGACCGACTAAACAACCGGCGTGCTGAAGCAGACAAAGTCTAGCTATCAATAAGAATATCAAAATCATGGATGATCAAAATGAGGTGAGAACCTCTCCTTTTATAATGCCAAATTCCCTCCAAAATTTAACTGCTCCCTTACTCTTCTCTGACCTGCGCAGTTTACCTTGGGTCAGCCTGATGCCTCCCCCCATCATAATCACGTGGACCCCCAAGGCCCCCTCTTTAAGTTACAACGTTCATCTACTAGGAAAAGAACACCTCTTATTTATAAAGGAGATGACTATGAGGTGACCTCTTATTTCTTACTTTATTTATTATGTCTAGCTAAAGCGGCAAAATAAAACAAAAAATGAAACATTCCAATTAGCAAGGCTAATTGGGAATATTACAAGCCAAGAAAACGTTGCTTGTCCTCACAACAAGGCGGGATGGATGTCGTAACGTCTCGCTCGCTCCCAAGTGGCATCCTCATCCCAAGCAAAAATTGCTTGTTCTCACAACGTCGGAACAAGCTCACTTTCCAGTCGATGCTCCCCCGCGACATCGGCAGCGGCTCCGGTCCCACCGAAACCTCTCTCGTCTCCTCGCATCGACCTCGGTTACGAAGGACATCTCACTGCCGTGATCCCAACCTGCTTCTCATGGTACCGTGGTACCAATCACTGGGCCTTCCGATCTCATCGCCGACCGGTGGCTGGGCTGACTCAGAGCGAAGCTCCATGGTGGCCTTGGACTGCTCACTGCCTCTAGCTATGACTGGAGACCATGATCGCCGCTGCTCTGCATCTATGGCTGTGTAAGTTGTCCCATCGACTGTGCACCAGCTCATCATCTCTCTCCCATCAAGGCATGGAGTCGAAAATATAATAAGGAATATCTCCCTCCTGTGGATCCTCCATCTCCAAGCAATCATCCAGACCAAATGAGCCACCTCCCAACAAGGCAACTCCCAAAAATCTCCTTCCACCTCAAGCTCTGGTAATGAAGGTGGGCTGAAAATATGAACTTGGCAAGCACCATAGCTTACCTCATGCTGTCCTTCTCTCCACTCATGACAAGTGTAGAGTCTACGCTGATCCTGGGCTGCAAAATCATTGCCCTCCAATGGCAAAGTGAAAAACAATCCACCAAAGAAGGTTCCTCCATCAATGAAGAACAAGCTGGCCCAAAACAAACCATCCATGAAGAATACGACATGGTCATCATGGATCACCCTAATGAGATGTTTGCTGAAGGTTCTACATGAGGATACATCGTGCAAACAATCTCTCACAAGGATACAACGCAGTCTCATCCACTGCAACCTCAGAAAATCACATGGCAAGCAACGTACAAGATCCATCACATCTACTAATGGATAGTAAATGGCTGAATATGATAGCAACATAGGTCCAAACACTTGCCCATGGCTGTACAATGGATGAACATCTATCTCATGGCCCATATTAAAAGAGAACGCATACATAGTAGTGGTGGCCATGCCTCCTCCCATGCTCCCATTAGAACATGTAGTGCAGAAAATACTCAAAGGCACATTCAGCTCATGTGTCTCTCTCATAATCAAGCCTCCCATACAAATCTGACCATATGCTGGAAGTAAGATGGCACATGGATCCATACATGAGTCCTCCATAGTGTTTTGGCATGTTATGAAGAAGAATGAACCATGTGCTGCAAGAAGATAATCCTCCTCATGCTTGAAAACCCAAGTCAAGAAGAATATGCCGTAGATGTCTCTATCATCATTACCTCCTCTTTGTGCAACAAATATGTAGTGATCCTGGGACCTATGGGTTATCGATCCACCATATCTCTGCTGCGCACACTCCATCCATAATGTTCTGCTCCAAGGTGACAACGCTGTGAGCTCATGTAAGTAAACTCTTGTTAATACAAGACTCTGTTCCTTGACATGCTCCTTGTCAAGGACTCCTCTAATAATGCTGCAACAAATATGGAATACTTCCCAAGATGGAAGTGCTTCCCAATCAAAGACCATGGAGATAGTGCCATCTCCTCCTCCTGCAACATCATGCAAAGTGTGGGAGCAAATCTGCCCTTGCTCTCCCAAGCAAAGCAACAAGAAATTGTGTTGCCTCCCCATACCTCCGTCATGCAACTCATGTGATGACGACACAATGAATGATATGAGTAACACATCAACACCGTGCATCCATACTCTATGCTGCTCAATGATGCAAGTATCCATCCATCTTCTCCCCATCCTCCTACTCTTAGGAAGAGTGTTTGCCAAGTGATGGCCAAACTCTTTCAAGAGTAACCAGCGCAGCCAAGCCTCCTGCTGCCTGGTGTCATAGATCTGCAAGTAGCCTCCTAGCTCCTTGCTCATCATCCCCATCCACTCGATCACTTGTGGATGCCTCCTTCTCCTCATCCCGGTACTACCATCCTCCCAAATCAAATTTCTGATTTTGCATCTTGTGGGAATCTGAATTATAAACTTCTCAAGAATCACTGAGACCCTATCAAGAATCAAATAGGTGGTAGGCAAAAACCTCCCATCATGATGTGTATGGCTCAAGGGATGTCCAACACAAGCATGAGAGATTTTATCCATCCGAAGATGTCCTCCATCTTCTATCTGCTCTTGTGAGAAGGGAACCAAATCATTGTGTTCCATAGCCCGCTCCATCGAGTACCAACTCAAAATCTCTCTCCATCCAATCTCAACATATGGATGCTGTACCCTGTACAACTCTGATCGTCTCATACCGCTATCCAAGTCAACATATGAGATCTGACTAGGTGACTCTGCCTCTCTCTCTCCAACGGGAAGAGATGACTCAACAACACCGCCAGTCCCATCCATGCATACCTGAAGGGGAATGATCTGATGCTCCAATGTGCCCTCTGGTTGTACCATCAGGGAATTCAGCTGTTCCCCAATGTGGACCAACTTGGCCGCCGACTTGGCACAAGTCGCTCTCATACCCTCCAGCTCCTGGTCCTGCAACAAAATGGTCTCCCGTACCAACGCGGCCTTCTCCCTCAAAACTCGAAAGTCCGTCCGAAGCCGATGATACTGCTGTCTGCGACCATCATCCAATATCTTTGTACCTGCCGTTACCTCATCGGGGGTGGATACATCTCCTGACACCTCCCCCATCTGTTGTGTGCTGCTACCATCCGAAGACTCGGACACGGCTCCAGTCATCACCTCACTGGATGGCTCTACCGGGTTAGGCTCTATCTCCTCCACTACGATATCAACCGGCACGGTCAAGGAGGGCTCTAATGATGGGGAGTCCTGTGTCACACTAGGTGTATCCTCGAACTCCCTGCAATCCTGTGTGTCCTCATCCTCCAAGTGCGAGGTAACCATTTTATTGGTTTTCCTCTCCGAGACTCGGTCAAGCTGGAAAGAGGTATCCAACTTGTCCACCCAAGCTCTTCCTGAGCACCTGGATGACCTGTCAAATGTCGGTAAATGGAATCTGCTCGCTGCCCGGTGACTATCACGGTGGGAGCCACGTCCCTTGTGTCGCTCCTGCTCATAAGTCTTGCCGCCACATCTGAACTGGATATATTGATTGAAAGGGAGAGCATCCATGAATTCTTGTCCCATGCTCCGCCAATCCGCAAACAGAGTCGCATGTTGAGCTAGATTCACCTCTCCTGGTTCCGTTCGCTCCTCTTCCTCTACCGGGAAAGTAGGCATGGTAGGCCGCGTGTCCATGGAATCGACCTTCTGCGCTGTCACAATGGGAATAGCATCCGGTATGTAACTAGACGCGCCCGATCCTTCCCCCACCTGAAAGACCCTAGGGGGTTCTTTCTGCGTCCCCTTTGCAACCTTCTTGGTTACCTCTCGCATGAATGCATCCATCTTTGCATCCATCTTCTCCGTCAACTTCTCAGTCCACTTTGCCAACATGGCCTCCATTGGATTCCGCTGATCTGTCTCCCTAAATCTCCTCTTATCCACATCACCTGCCATCAGCTCCTTCTGCTATATGTCTACAGGCTCCTCAGAAACTGCACGGCTGCTGCAAAACCATACTGTGGCTTAACTTCAACCTCCGATTTATCCACTGAAAACTATTCAGAAAATTCCAGGAATTTGGGAAAGTGATCCTCGCCCAAGACCCAGAAAAACCCAGAAAACGTTTTTCCTAATTCCAAACTTCAAAATTTGACCCTTTTTATTTTGGCCCTTTTTCCAACTGCGTTTCTGCTATTGCAACTGCTATTGCTCTGTATGATTTCTTTTCTGATGCCATAGACCACAGGCTGAGCCAGAATTATGCTCTGATACCACTGTAATATCCCCAAAGGGAAATAACCAGTAATAAACAGAAATATGCCAGACAGATATAGAAAATATAATACTGAACCAGATCACTGAATCATAACACATGGAATACCAGAAACTGAGCCGTTTTATTAATCAGAAAGTACATAGAGAGGAGTACAATAAATCAGAGTAAGTGCACCTATCCTTGCCCTAGGCAAGTGGAGACCCTCTCAACAGAAAATGGCTGCAACAAGGACAGCGTCCTAGCTGCTCTGCAAGCTGAAGATGAACTGCACTGGTACTGGGGCTGAAGACTGATAAATTTGCTGATCTCCAACTGCAAACCCTCCACAATGAAAAACGATGTCTCTGCTAGTGACAGCGCATAAACAGATAGAGCACCAGTCACCAAATCCTCCAGACAAATAGATCAGCCTCTGAAGGCTAGAAAACGCTGTTGAGCCTGCCTCTCCCAAGTCTGCTCATCAGATCAACGTCCTACCAAGTGGATCTGCTCCTGAACACTCAGATCTGACAGATCTGAAGCCTCCAAACCAGATCTGCGTCCTTCCCTTCCTGATCTGCGTCCTCCCCTATCAGATCTGCCACCAAACCTTCAGATCTATGCTAGATCTGATAATATCTCTTCAGATCTACAGCCTCTAGGGCTGGATCTGATGTTAACCCTTCAGATCTGAACTAGATCTGCCAATATTTCCTCAGATCTGCAACTCCCCAAGATGGATCTAGGGCTAAACCTCCAGATCTGCAAGATACAAGACTGGATCTGCAAGTGACTGCTCAGATCTACCCTTTCCAAGATTGGATCTAACAATAGGCCTTCGAACCTTTTCCCTTCGTAAATGGACAAAGGCTCCTCCTTCCGAATAAAAATCGCGTCCCCCCTTCCGGATGAGACAAATATTCTCTCCTCAATGAACCGTTCAACCCACCAGAGGGCTTCTCCTCCTCGCATTTACTTCGTAAACTACCTACGTTCGCTACCGGAACCCGCAAGATGGAACTCAGGAAAACCTTACTAGGGCGGGCACTCGAAGTCCCCCGAAGCCAAGGGTGAAACCAGAAAACCTTACCAGGGCCGGCACTCGAAGTCCCCCGAGGCTAAGGGTGAGATCTCCGACCGGAGACACTCGTGCACTAAACAGTGCTGCAGACCGACTAAACAACCGGCGTGCTGAAGCAGACAAAGTCTAGCTATCAATAAGAATATCAAAATCATGGATGATCAAAATGAGGTGAGAACCTCTCCTTTTATAATGCCAAATTCCCTCCAAAATTTAACTGCTCCCTTACTCTTCTCTGACCTGCGCAGTTTACCTTGGGTCAGCCTGATGCCTCCCCCCATCATAATCCCGTGGACCCCCAAGGCCCCCTCTTTAAGTTACAACGTTCATCTACTAGGAAAAGAACACTTTATTTATAAAGTGAGATGACTAAAGTGAGGTGACCCCTCTTATTTCTCACTTTATTTATTATGTCTAGCTAAAGCGGCAAAATAAAGCAAAAATGAAATATTCCAATTAGCAAGGCTAATTGGGAATATTACAATATACCCCTATATATACTGTGCAGAAAGGACAAGAAAATGAAACGGATAAGTCTGAGATTTGCGGACAAGGGTGCAGGAATATATTCGGATATATATGACTGTGTGAAGTACGAGTTAGGGCTGCGTTAAAAGAAGATAGATAAACGAAGAAGGGACTATGTTTGAGCAAGGAAAACAACTCTGTAATTTAGTGTGGATTTCAGGACATAAATAAGTGCAGACTTCAAGACTAAAATATAAGTGCAACAGAACTGCGAATTGAAGATGCTAGAAGAATGTTATATCAGCAAAGTGTAAAGACTAAGGTTCAGGTATATAATTCTGTGATATATGCTAAGTTGCAGTGCGAGCTTATGACTGTAATCTGATGCGTAGAAAGGGACTATGTTGTAGTGCGAGAACATGACTATGATAAGTACCAGAACAGGACTATATAAATGTATCATTATGGTATGATAAAGGTGGACTGTTTATGACAAGATACTATCACAAGTAAGTATCACATACAGCCAAAGAAGGAAGAATACAAGTAGAGACCGAGCTCTCTAGTTCTGGTGCAGAAAGGTGCAAGACGGTGCAGGATGGTGCAGAAGAGAAGGATTAATTTAAGAAGTCAAAGAAGAAGTGGTGACAAGGTCTTGGAGGCATACAAGGGTCAAGGGTCTGTGTCATGGACCATGGTCATGGTACTTGTCATCTGAAAGTCTATAAGAAGAATTTCTTGTGGGTTTTCCTCTCCAAGAGGGAGAGGTTTTGGCCCTGGCTTGAAAAGCCTAAATCTGTGTCTTTTGTGTTTTTGGTAATTGACTTGATGAAAGGCTTAATAAGCGAAGAAGAGAAAACATAAGTTAAAGAAGTAAGCTCACAAGTAATTATCTAGAAGAGAATTGAATTAATCACTGCCATACCAAATTCTCAACATCAATGACTTGGTGTACCTTCGACTATGGAAGAGGCAAATCAACAGAACACCGGATATGGATGCCATTTCCTTAGACAATATTGATGTATTTTCTAAGTGGAGGGTGGAGTCTGAGCAACTTATCATGGAGGAGGCACTTGGATGGTTAGAGGAGGGACAAGCAGAGCAAGAGGAAGATGAGGAGAGGGAGGAGGAGGAAGAGCGAGAGGAAGATGTGGAAAATTAAACACCACCTTTTAGACAGACTAATGAGCCTAGTTTTACACCCACCATTCACCATTAAACACTTGTTGCAGTGCCAGGGTTTTCAGCTGTTAGGGGCAGGCTTGACAAACAACCCACTGTAAGAGGGGGAGAGGGAATTAGCTAGCTGCTAGTTTTGTTTTTGTTGTCATTGTACATCTACCTAATTATGATGAGACACATTTATATATGTCATGTCATTTTGTACAGGCTCTCTATTTTTGAGTCCTTGATTGGACAACTATCAGACTTATTGATTCAGTATCGAACATGATGGATCATTTTTGATTTGGCATCCACTAATATATGTATCAGCACTTTCTCCATATTTATGTGCCAAAGTGTTTATCTTATGTTCTTGTTGCTTTTTATGTTTGAAATTTAAAAAAAATGAATATATTATGTATTTATTTATGTTTCCTATATATATATATATATATATATATATTTTATTTATTTTTCTCTGGATTTTCCGCCAATTTTTCCAAAACGATGTTTTCTGGATCCTCGCTGTTTTTTTTGCTGATTCTGATTTTTTCAACATTGGTCAGCAGGACAGTTAGTCTCCACGAGGCTTCTGGCAAACTAACACTTAAATTTGATTATATTTGTATCTTCATATTTGTTAATCAAAAGACTCATCTTGTCAATGTGTATTGATGATGCAGTGTGGAAAAAATTAGAAGAACAGAACCATGATTTTTTTAAAGCTTATTATGCAAGGCTTAAGCTAAAGAATCAGATCATCATGTTCAATCATCTGCTAGAGCAGCAGTATCAGTTCATGAATATGCAGATGCCTCCAAAGTTTCCTTTGGCTCCCATACATAATGGTACAAATCCAACCCCTGGGAAAAATTCTTGTTTTTCACATTCACATTGTTTTTTGACTGTTTCTAGTTTTTCTTAACAATTTTAAAGATGCTTTGTACTGATCCAATGCAATGCTGATTTCTGTTGCAGTCCACCATCCTCCAATGGGCTACCCTGTATTGCCACATCCACCAATTATAGCAACTGGACATCCACATATGGTTCCTATGTCTTGTGGACCATCTAGCATTCCTGTCGTAAATGGGGGTTCTTTTCAGGAGAATTTCCCAGCGTTTCAGGGGAGCCCTGTAACAGAGTAAGACAAGCTCACTAATTAAATTTAATTACTGCTGTTTGAGGCACATAAATTTTGACTTTGTAATGCCAATGTATGTGGCATAATCTTAGAAGCTGACGATTTCAGAGGAAAAGGACCATTTGGAACTACTACTTACAACAATCAGTGTTGATACAGGAACCTGACAGATATTCCAATGGATCCTGTTGTGCATTCACCTTCCCATGTCATATCAACTATGAATGACATGTCATTGAGCCCGACCTCAGTGATGTCAAGTGGTCCTTTTGCCATCAATCCAGCAGATATATGTGGTATTGGCATGCCCCTGGATGGTAACTTTCCCTCTGGTGACAATCCTGGTCCAAGTGGAATTGGCACATTAGACATGGGTCCAGATGGGGAAAATGGTGGTGCAAGGGATTCACTGAGATCGCTCTCTCAGTGGCCTCGAAATTTCAGTCTTTCAGACCTTACTGCAGAATTAACACATGGAGGTATCATTATGTTTGATCTTGATGAAATATTTTGTCAACTGAGTTCATTTAAGATTCAAAAGAAACAGTTCTGCTCCCTAGCTCTTATTGAGAAACTATGCAATACTTTGTTATGTGCCTGTTTCTGACCAGTCTTATGGACCATGAATATTCTAATTTAATACAGATCTTGGTTCCCTTGGAAGTTATTCTGGTTCACCGTTTTTGACACCAGAGACAGAAGTTTACTTTAGGTCCCCTGACAAGGATGATATAGGTAAAATGTTGTCTTTTAAAAAAAAATCCACAAGTTTTAATTAGCACATTCATGATTGCCAAACTTGCTAATGAAATCTGATTTTATATGTCATTGCAGATGAGGAGAAAATGTTGGAATCAATTATTGAACCTTGTTACCAGTCCAATGAAGAAAATGAGGGATAATGAATATTTCATATTCACGTCAGGAGAAACACGTAACTCATTGCAGTACGCACGGAATTGTTCAAATAAAATATGTGTTTTCTGATCAAACTCCACGATTCAGTGTTCAGATGGAAATGCTACTCTGCTAGGCAGAAATGAGCTAGGATTTGTATATACAATTGCGGCCTCTCCATTTTCAGGGAATTTATACAATATCCGCTTATGTTAGCTGTGTGTGTTTAAGGGGCTCAGCTGACAATTTTGACAAACCCATTCTTGTTTAATTTGAATATAGACCTTGTTCCCTGAATCTGAATATCAAATAAGTTAAACTTAAGTTAAACATAAGTTTATCATTTCCAACTTTTTATCCCCCATCCAATGAAAGGCCTGAAATCTTTCCCTTGCTGTATATTATGGGCAA
This sequence comes from Pinus albicaulis, assembly GCA_034641835.2. Lineage (NCBI taxonomy): Eukaryota > Viridiplantae > Streptophyta > Pinopsida > Pinales > Pinaceae > Pinus > Pinus albicaulis. Next base: position 695,675,746 of record CM076573.1, read on the forward strand.
ATTAATGCTCTATTACTATAAAATTCCAACCCTGTTTGGAAGGATATATTTATTTTTGTTTATTACAGTATTCACTGGTACTTTAACTTCACTGTTTCATTTGGAGGTGAATACAACTTAATTAAAGCTGCTAATTGTCGCAAGAGAGCATTGTCGAGCTTATTTTTTGTTGCTCAATTGATTCGGCTGTTCTTTTGGCAGTTGTGCATTCGTTTTTGTCTTTTTTATTTTTGGGCAGTTTTGCATTTGTTATTTTAGTTATAGCTATACAAGGGGCATTTCTTGAGAAAATTATATTAAAATCACTGCATCAGATAAAATTAATTAAATTGTGCTATTGATTCATATGTATTTTGGTGCACTTGTGTATTTGTTATTGTAGTCATATCTATATAAGGGTCATTTATCGAGAAAATTATATTAAAATAACTGCATAAAATTAATTAAATTCCAGTATTGATTAATTATGCTTTTCACAGTTGTGAATGATATTTTAGTTATAGTTATTTAAGGGGCATTTACAAAAAAAATCATATAAAATAGCTGCATCTATATTAAAATGGCCACATTAAAAAATAAATAAATTTATGTTCATTTTATGTATGAAATTTGTCAGACAATTTTGTTAAATGATGAAGTTGTTGATTTTTTAAGTGCAATGATATCTAGCACAATATTTATGAGAAGCTGATAATTACTTTTGATGTAGATCTTTCTCTATTTTTGTTCCAATATATCATTGAGTAATTATACTTCAGATTTCAACCATAATGAATAATAGAACAATAAAAGAGACAATGCACAAATAAGAGACAAGATTTACCCTGGAAAAATCCACCAAGGGGAAAAACCCAACAACCTTTTCAATAGAGAATTTTTTCTGTTCAATGGGAGACACACCTAGACCTATGGCCAAACATAGTCCTCCCCTCCAAGTCAAGACACCCAATTTGATTCAAAAATTTGCCCTTGTAGCTGTCAGTGGCCTCAGAATTCCGGCCTCTGCAATTGCCTAGAATTTCGCCTCCTTGCAACAAAATGCCTAGAAAAATTGTGAACCAGGGGAGAGAGACTATATCCATAGATGCGAATTGATGTGTGAGAGAATTTCGGCCCCCTGCAACATAATGCCTAGAAAATCTGTGAACTAGGAGAGAGACTATATCCACACACGCGAGTTGATGAGAGAGAGAAAGAGAGCCAATTTGTCTTCTTCTTTGTCCTATTTGTACTTGTCCTTTGCTTGCTTGCCTAAAAATTGCTTTGTGTGAGAGATGCAAATTGCCCAAGTGGAGGCAGTCGAATTGTCTTTATATAGTGATTTGTCTTCGCTGAATGGGTGTCTTCTGTTGAGAATTTGGAAGGCGGGTGATTAATTCAAAATTCTCTTTTCGATAATTACTTGTGAGGTTACTTGAGTTACTTATGTCTTCCATTTGTTAGCTTATTAAATCTTTCATTGAGTCAATTATCAAAATACATGAGACACCAGAATTAGGCTCCTAGAACCAGGGCAAAACCTCTCCCTCTTGGAGAGGAAAACCCACGAGAAATTCTTCTTATAGATTTTCAAATGACAAGTACCATGACCAAGAATTAGACCCTTGACCTATATATGCATCCAAGACCTTGTCGTTACTTCTTTGATGTCCTTCAACGCTAATCCTTCTTCTCTTCACCAATTTTCACTGTTCTGCACTAGCACTAACTTCATATATAGGTGAAACTTCAGTTACTTGAGATAAATATAAGCTGTAGTTAGGAAAGTAAATTACATATTTACTTTCCTACTTTCTCCTTCTTTTTGACTGCTAGTTCTCTTCGGATTGTTTACAAGATTTGCACAACTCACTGTCCCAACTTTACATGAACTGGAGATCAGCTTTTATCAGCAGTTACACTTCAGGATAGTCCACAAACCATCTTTAGACAGATCCGCACTTCAACATTGCCTTTAAATTGACCCTGTCACAATGTAACTTCTCTAGGATTATTCACACTTCTTTTCAGGAGCAGTCCACACTTCTTTTTAGTAGACTGCACCACCTATCACATTAAGACATCACACAAATGTATGTATCTAAACCAATCATGAAACTCGTCCAAAATACAGATTGAAACTCGTCCAAAATCTGCACTAAAAATCGTCCAATAAGTCCGAACCGCAACTCAGAGATGACCGAAAAATGTGTGTAAATGAACCGTAGAACTGGAGTATATATAGAGACAGTTTCACTATCTTTAGGCCGACCATACCTTTTGCTTGTAGGCCGACTTGTCTAGCTGTTGGAAGCTGACTTTAACACATCATTTTAGCTTATTTTTCAGCGTGGTTGGAGAGCTGAATTAAGCCATTCTTTCACGGTTTCTTTGGCAAGGTCTTGGAGCATTTCTCTAGACTAGATCCTTCATATATATGACACTTAATTATATTTAGACCTAGAAGACAAAACCCTAATAGACATTAAGAAGAAGTCTATTAACCTATAATAAAATCTCGCTCATGAAACCCATGAAGAAAGTACAAAAAAATACATTTATTATCTTTGACTTCTTCTTTACATAAATACATAATTACATAGTCAATATGAAGACCGATTCTAGTTACATTTTTCAACACTCTCTCTTAACTAGGGAGGTATTCATATAGGCACATGGTCACTTTCAAACTGAAGAATCTCATAAGAAGAATCAGATTGATAATAACATCTATATAGCATCATATCAACCAACATTGTCCTAGTGCAAGGCCTTGACTAACAACCCCATCTCTCAATGGGCTACAATGCCGACGAGACACATGACTTATAGACACCATAGTCATTGTCTCTCCAAGGTACATAATCCACCTGGGTGTTCCCAAAGTATGACCTTCTTGGACTATTCTTCTCTTAAGCAGCTAGCCCTCAAAGAATATCGGTCCCCGACTACTCTTATCTTGAATGCCTTAATACATTCTCAAAGAGTATCGAATGCCAGATGATTACCCAATCCTCCAGTCTGTCTTCCCAAGTGAAGACCAGAATGATGTGTCTATTTCTCCTTCTCAGCCAGGGAGGACCTATTCCACAAGGGAATGTACTCATTCCTCTATAAGGAATGTACCTAAGATCATTCTTAGGAATTACCCAGTTTCTTCCAAGTAAGAAACTGATCACCAGACTCAGGGACCTACAACAACAATGGTGAGACACCCAGCTGCTCATGAAGAGTTCCTCCCCTCGATGTCATGGATTTCAATTTTTGAAGAATCTTCAACTTTAGCTCCATAGGGCACATATCATCCATCACTTTCATTCATGAGTCATGTCATCAACCATAAAGTGATCCATTTGTTCTACATATCCTCCCAGGAGATATTCTAGTCACATCTTCTTGGCTTCCGGGTGATAATTGCCTCTTGACATGGTTGCACTTCATGATCTCTTCCTTTCTGCACATCTTCATTCCCAGGAACTTCCAATTTACAGTTCCTTGTCCATATACAACCACCTCATATTCCACATGAGGATATATTATGTTGATTTCATCTGATAGTGCATCGAGAGAGATCCTCCTTCATAGATCATATTTCTAAATATAGAAGTCCATTACCTGCAACAACTTGCTTCATCAATATGTCATCATATCCTATAATTCTGTAGCATAAATTTTTTTGATGAAACTACTCCGCTTTCTTTCTAATCAGTGAATTCATAGAGAAATCCATTAGAAAATGTCAGCCCCAGTTTCCATGATGACCCTTGATCTTGATGACTGCCTTCCATCAGTATTGTTATCGGAGAGGTTTTCCAGGAGTTGTTTCATTGAGAGCTCCTTCCATGCTTTGATCATGATGCTATACTGCTTCCTATCATACTATTTTACAACCAACATAAATCACTTAAAGGAGAAGATGATCTCAATCATAGTTGAGATCCCTCGCTTCTTCTTTCTTAGATTTCTTTGCATTAGGTTCCTCCCTCATATATGAGATATGGGCTTTTCCCCTTTTTCTCTTGTCCTTTTCAGATTTAGAACAATCTCTTTTATAATGCCCAAGTTCATTACATCCAAAGCATCGTACTTGTCCATATTTCTTCTTTTATTATGAGGACCAAATTTACCGAATCTTCCTTTCTTCCTGGAAATGGCTGCAAAGGCTTGATTCTCTTCACTTGGTCCTGTATCAGCTTTGGCTTTCAATCTTGTTCCCTCTATTTTACATAGAGACCATAAATCATGGAATGGTGTGGCTTCTTTCTTCCCATATAAACTTGAAGTGAAGTTTCCCCATTCCTTTGGTAGAGTATTCAACACCACTGTAGTCATTTCAATGTCAGACATTACTTCTCCCATTTCCTGTAGTTGATCTCTTATTTCAGAAATCCTCATAAAGTATGGAGTGATTCCTTCTTCCCTTGACAATTTCATTTTATATGGTTCTTGTCTCAGAGAGATTTCATCTTCTGCAGTACTCACAGAGAATAGCTCCACCAGTTTCTCATATATTTTTTTACCAATCTTTAGTTTTGATACATTGGGAATGAGTGAGTACTTAATGGATTCTATGAGAATCCCCTGGGCTCCAATTTCTCCCTTCATGTACTTGGCATGAGCTGGAGCATCTTATTTTGGTGGTTGAATTGTCAATCCTTTGATGTAGTTCATAACTTTGTCTTCGGTTAAATTCAAATCCGTCCTTTTCTTCCTTGCACTAAAGTTTGATGACCCAACCAGCTTGTTGCTCTCTTTACAATAAGTCATCTTGACAGATTTAAGTAAGGTCATATATACTTACTTGAATAGAGTGGCTTACTGCTTCCTTGATGATGACGAAGAGGTTAGTAGCTTCTTCTAAGATAGAAATCTTCAATCTAGGTGATCTTGGATCTTTGATGGTAAAGGATATCTTCAAAAGATGATGTCTTCTTCTAACAATGTCTTGATTGTACATCTTTGATGGCAAAGATTATTTTCTTGAAAAGTTGATCCTTTGAATGAGATGAAGATCTTTCTCGAAAATAGTTTGAGAGTCTTCCTTGCAAACCGATTTGACTTTTCACCCAAACTTTGATTTTTGCTTCTTGGAGTGTCTCTTTGTCAATCATCCCTTGAGTTCAACACCTTAGCTCTGATACCATGTTGAGAATTTGGAGGGCGAGTGATTAATTCAAAATTCTCTTCTTGATAATTACTTGTGAGGTTACTTGAGTTACTTATGTCTTCCCTTTGTTAGTTTATTAAAACTTTCATCAAGTCAATTACCAAAATACATGAGACACCAGAATTAAGATCCTAGAGCCAGGGCAAAACCTTTCCCTCTTGGAGAGGAAAAACCACGTGAAATTCTTCTTATAGATTTTCAAATGACAAGTACCATGACCAAGAATTAGACCCTTGACCTATATATGCAAGACCTTGTCGTTACTTCTTTGATGTCCTTCACTGCTGATCCTTCTTCTCTTTACCAGCTTGCACTGTTCTGCACTGGCACTTCCTTCATATACAATTGAAACTTCAATTACTTGAGATAAATATAAGCTGTAGTTAGGAAATTAAATCACATATTTACTTTCCTACTTTCTCCCACTTTCTCACTGCTACTTCTCTTAGGATTGTATACAAGATTTGCACAGCCCGCTGTCCCAACTTTACATGAATTGGAGATCACCTTTTATCAACAGTTACACTTCAGGATAGTTCACAAACCATCTTTAGACAGATCCGCACTTCAACACTGCCTTTGAACTGAACCTGTCATGCTGTAACTTCTTTAGGATTATCCGCACTTCTTTTCAGTAGACCGCAACACCTATCACACTAATACATCACACAGATGTATGTATCTAAACCAATCCTGAAACTCGTCCAAAATAGACACTGAAACTCGTCCAAAATCCGCACTGAAACTCATAGATGACCGAAAAATGTGTGTAAATGAACCGCAGAACTGGAGTATATATAGAGACAGTTCTACTGTCTTTGGGTTGACCATACCTTTTGCTTGTAGGCCGACTTGTCTAGCTGTTGGAAGGCCGACTTTAACATATCATTTTAGATTATCTTTCAACGTGGTTGGAGAGCTGAATTAAGCCATTATTTCATGGTTTCTTTGGCAAGGTCTTGGAGCATTTCTCTAGACTAGATCCTTCATATGTATGACACTTAATTATATTTATACCTAGAAGACAAAACCCTAATAGACATCAAGAAGAAGTATATTAACCTGTAATAAAATCTTGCTCATGAAACCCATGATGCAAGTACAAAAAAATACATTTATTATCTTTGTCTTCTTTACATAAATACATAATTACATAGTCAATATGAATACTAATCCTAGTTACACTTTTCAACATCTTCTCGCAGCACCGACTTGACTACTTTTGGAGCCAAAAATTAGAATTCAAAAATGTTGAAATATGTAACTAGTTTCGGTCTTCATAATGACACATGTAATCATGATTTTATGTATTTAATGAAAAGAGGAAAATATATTTATTATTGTTATTCTTGAGGCATAAGTTTCATGCTCAAGAGGAATTTAGTTTATAGGTCAAGCTCGCATTGAGAGCTTCTAGGGATTTTCATTTAGTTTGCAAGTCAAGAGAGTCATTGTCATGTATGAAAGACCTTTCTTGGGCATGTTACATATTGTAAATAAATATGGTTTGAGTCAAAATTGAGTCAAAAGGCCCTCTAAGACATCATCATAATGCAAGGTACAAGTTGTTCTATCAAACAAAAACAAGTCGGCCTAAAGACAATTACAAGTCGACCTACAAACATGGATAAGAAGCCTATATAAAGAAGAATTCAACATCACTTGGAGGACTCACTCATCTCATCCCAAGTTCGATCAAGAAGAAGAAAAAGTGAGAGGAAGAGAAGGACGAATAGAAGAAAAGAACAACAAGATTTATGGACTGTTTTCTAGGCCATATTTCTCCACACATGTGAAGTATTAGGGCATCTTGCTGTAGCGAAAAATACCGAATTGCAATCATCATCAAGGGTCAAGTTTTGGTCAAGAAAGATATACTATGTAAGTCATATTATCAATGAAGAGAAGTCAAGTCAAGCGAAGGAGAAAGGAAGCAAATTCACCTTACTAGCCACACATGTGAACTAGGGTTTTTGCAGAAGAATTTGCTAGGCAGGTTGAAGTCGCATAAGAATCTACTGGGCAGGTTGAAGTTGCAGAAGAATTTGCTGGATAGGGAAAAGATGTAGAAGAATCTGTTGGATAGGGAAAAGTTGCAGAAAATGTAGGGATCAAATTGTAGAAGATCCCGAGGCCAAGGTTGCTGGGAAGAAGGAAATCTTTGACTCAGTCTTGGAGGGTCTTGGTCAAGGGTTATAGGTATTGGAATTCGTCCATTGAAGTTCTATAAGAAGAGAAGAATTCTTGTGGGATTCCTCTCAGTTGGAGAGGTTTTGGCCCTGCCTGATTGCCTACTTGTTGTGTCCTTCGTCTTATTTTTCTTTATGGTTTGTTAGTTGTTTGATGAAGATAATACTAATAATAATCACATGAAAGGAGAAAGCTAATAAAAGTAAAAATACATCACAAGTAGTTATCAAGAAAGGGGAATCACCCACACTTTTTGCCCCAAGATTTCTCAACATGGTATCAAAGCTAAGGTGTCAAGACAAGGAAATGAAACTTGAAGAAGAACAATCAAAGAAGAAAGGAAAGAATAAGACTACTAGAGCGCTGAAGCATAAAGAGATCATCTAAGAAACATCAAGAGCATCAATCATCAAGAAGAATCGAAGGTAAGGATTACATCATCATCTTGAAGGAATTATCTAAAGAAGACCCCAAAAAGTTTATCCAAAGAAGGGTTATGAATTTGAAGCATCTAGAAGTATACACATTCAAGAGAAGCAAGAAGAAGCTGTCATCATCATCAAGGAATCATGGTGATATACCTCTCCTTGAAGGATCACTTCTTAAAAGAAGACATCTTCTATTATCAACATCATCAAAAATCAAGAAATCATCAAGTTGAAGATATTGTCATCAAGAAGCATCTTCACTTGACAAGTAAGTGCCTTTATATTTATGATTGAATCTGCTATCAAAATGACTTCATTTTTCAAGGAAAGTAACAAATTGGTTGGGTCATCAAACTTTCTTGCATGGAAGAAGAGGACATATTTGATCCTCATAGAAAACAAAGTCATTGATCATGTTATGGGTTCAATCACTAAACCTCCAATGGAAGAAGCTCAACCTCTAGCAAAGTACATGAAATGGGAAGTAAGGGCTTAAAGGATCCTTATAGAATCCATCAAATATCCCCTCATACCATATGTATCAAAGTTGGAGACATCAAAATAAATATGTGAAAAGTTGGTAGAATTTTTCTCCGTAAGCACCGTTGGAGAAGTGATATCATCAAGAAAAAAACTCTACAAGATGAATATATCAAAGGAAGATGGAATAGCCTCATATTTTATGAGGGTATCATATATAAGAGACTAACTACAAGATTTGGGAGAAATAATGTATGGTAAAGAAATGACTAGCATAATGCTCATTGTACTACCAAGGAATGTGGCAACTTCACATCAAGCATATATGGAAAGAAGTAAGCTATCCCATTCAATGAAGTTTGGTCATTGTGTAAGATTGAAGAAACTAGGTTGAAGGAAAAAAGCGATGTAGGATCAAATGAGCAAGTTCAAGTATTTGCTGCCATGGCTAGGAAGAAAGGAAAGTTTGGCTAGGAAGAAACGAAAGTTTGGGAAGTTTGGTCCTTAGAAAAAGAAGAATATGTCAAAAATATCCAATGCTATGGCTATCATGAATATGGGCACTACAATAGAAATTGTCCTAAGCTTAAGAAATACAACAACAAAAGAGGAAGGGATGAAGCCCATGTCACTTAAGAAGTGGAAGAAGCTGAAAAGAAGAAATCAAAGGAGGAGGAAGTGAAAGATCTCTATTATGATTGAAATAATATCCTCCACCAGGTTCTTTTCAGTTTTAAATAGATGTCATGGTAGGAAACATTTTAAGCATGATAAGATGCATCATTTTAGGGGATGGCATCATAATATCATACGATTGAAGCAAGAGCTCATGACATAATTATAGAAGCTTGAAAGGTAGCTGAAATAGAAATCTGCATGGTTATAGCAAGAAAGTAGCTCTTGGTAACCCCATTGAAAGAATAAGTAGTAATTATGGGTAAAACATAGTCATTTAGCATAGAAATAATTCATCATCATTAGGAAGGAACATTTGTTGGATGAGGATAATCAAGATCCTTCGTTGGAATCTTCATTAGAAGGTTCACCTACATTAAGAAAATCAAGTGTCTTGCTAGAATTTCATCTTGTATGGGATTCATGAAGAATGATGATATTGTGACAAAGAAGTGAAACATGACAAGAAGATTGAATTACTCTTAATTAAGGAAAGGAAGTTGTTGAAGGAAGCCTAGATGACCAAAAGAAGGAAAGAGGTATGTATGCATGCATTTGATTGATTCTTGTCATCATATGGTTGCATGGGTAAATGCTCTACTTCATAAGCATGATCGAAGAAAAGATATCTCTTCATTTTGAAAGATGCATGAATGCATGCTTCACATATTGATAAGATGAAATCAACATAATATGTCCTCATATGGAATATGAGGTGGTTGACAAAGATAAAGGAACTATGGATAGAAATTTCTAGGGAAGAATATGAAAGAAGAGAACATGAAAGATGCAACTATGATCACATAATGAATCAACATCCAGGATCTGGTATGATATATCCATGGGAAAGGTATGAAGGCCTTGATAAAGTCTGAAAAAAGAAAGAAGACCCTTGACATTGGAAACCTTGGAGACATGTCTATGAATATGCAAGATGTTGATATTGCAAGGAGAAAATGTCACAATGAAAAGCCATCACAAAAGGTAACTTTGATTTGATGATTTTTGAACAACATATGGATGGGTTAATATAGGGCTACCAAAAGAGAGTTGTAGATGTCACCTACAACTAGCACTCATGTGGTTGGATAGAAGATCCCAAAGGAAACATGACTTGGAAGAGGTAGTTGTATGAAGAAAAGTCAGATGTGGACTAAAAAATTACTTTCTAATGAAGAAAAGGATGACATGACTAACATGATTCGTGAAGGAAAGTGGTGGATGACTGATGTCCTACAAAGATAAAGGCTCCATAATGATGAAGATAAAATTCATGACATCGAAGGGAGGAGCTCTACAAGTAGTCGAAGGTCCCGTGATCTCCACCAAAGAGCAGAAAGATGTTGTTGGAAACAAGTACCTGGTTAATAGGGAGCTTGGAAACGAGTCCCTGGTTAAGAGGGAGCTTGGAAAGAAGTCTCTGGTTGAGAGGGAGATTAAACAAGTCCCTAGATAAGATGGAACTTGGCTACATTCCTTTTCTAGGAATGGTTATATCTTCCCTACTCAAGAGGGAGAGATAGACACAACATTCTTGTCTTCATATTGTGAAGAAAGAATGGAGGATTGGGTAAGCCTCTGACATTCGATACTCTTTGAGGATGAGGTAGTGCATCCAAGAGAAGAGTAGTCATAGAGGATTGATATTCTTTGAGGACTGGGAATCCAATATAAGAATAGTCCTGGAAGGACATACCTTGTGAACACTCGGGTGGAGTATTTGCCTCGAGAGACAATGATGATGGTGTATATCAGTAATTGGTCTCACCAACATTGTGCTATGATGTTGTGGAAAGATAGCGCTGTCAGTAAATGCCTTGCTATGTGATAATGCTGGTTGGTATGATGCTAAAACAGATGGGTTACCAATTTGACTCTCCTTATGAGAATTCCTCAGATTAATGTCCAAGTATCGTGTATGGATTATCAATACCTCCCTAGTTAAGGAGTGTTGAAATATGTATCTAGGCATTAGGGGAATTTTGAGGTCTAAAATGGGCCTCTTAAGGAAATAATAAAATAATAGCTAAACCAATAAAATAATATTTATAAATTTTCAATTCACTTTTTGCACCACAATCCGTGTAACCATAGTTAAATTCAATTCAAAAGTTGTACCAAAATAAAATTAATAAAAAAGTTGTATTGATGTGACTATAAATAAGAATGATTTTTTCAAGAAAAAATCACTATCATTGAAAAACTAATGCATTTGTCCTTTGTACTTAAATAAATTAAAATAAAATATAAATATAAATTGATAAATTCTTAATTATATTATATGCTATTAATTAAAATTTATATTACTTATATTGTATAATAACATGTAATTAATATAATATATAAATATAATATAATATAATAAATGTATAGGGATATGCATTATTTCTTTCAAGAAATATGAAATGACAATAATATATTTTTATTCAAGAAGTGTGAAATGACATTTATTATGAGTACTTTACTTTTACTTTAAAAGTACTTGGAGCACTACCATAGTTAACCACGAGTTTTTATCCACCATTGAGAATATGACAAGTAAGTACCTTTAACTCAAGCAATGCCACCTCAACCATTAGGGATGATGTCATCCCATAAAATGTGATTGGTTCTCATAAAGTGAATTTTGATAGTACATTTTCCTTAGGAGGCCCATTTTAGACCTCAAAATTCCCCTAATGTTCGGTCTTCATAATGGCATATGTAATTATGATTTTATGTATTTAATGAAAAAAGAAAAATAAATTTATTATTGCTATTCTTGAGGCATAGGTTTCATGCTCAAGAGATTTTTTTTAATAGGTCAAGCTCCGATTGAGAGCTTCTATGGTTTTTCATTTAGTCTACAAGTCAAGAAAGTCATTGTCATGTATGAAAGACCATTCTTGGGCATGTTAAATATTGTTTGAGTCAAAAGGCCCTCCAATACCTCATCATAATGAAAGCTACAATTTGGCCTAAAGGCAGTTACAAGTCAACCTACACGCATGGATAAGAAGCCTATATAAAGAAGACTTCGACCTCACTTGGAGGACTCACTCATCTCATCACAATTTCGATCAAGAAGAAGAAAAAGTGCGAGAAAGAGAAGGACGAATAAAAGAAAAGAAGATTGATATTTGTGGAATATTTTATGCGCTATATTCCTCCACACATGAAAGTATTAGGGAATATTTCTGTTGCAGAAAATACTGAATAGTAGTCATCATCAAGGGCCGAGTTTTGGTTCAAGAAATATTTACTTTTCAAGTCAAATTATCAAGGAATAGAAGTCAAGTCAAGTGAAGGAGAAAGGAAGCAAATTCACCCATCTTCTAGCCACACATTTGAGTTAGGGTTTTTGCAGAAGAATTTGTTGGGTAGGTTGAAGTTGCAAAAGAATCTGCTGGGTAGGTCGAAGTTGCAAAAGAATCTGCTGGGAAGGTCGAAGTTGTAGAAGAATCTGCTGGATAGGTCGAAGTTGCAGAAGAATCTACTGGGGATCAAAATTGAAAAAGTTGTTGAGGTCAAGGTTGATGGAAAGCATGAAATATTTGACTTGGTCTTGGAGGTTCTTGGTCAAGGGTTACAGGTCTTGGAATTTGTCAGTTGAAGTTCCATAAGGAGAGAATCATTCTTGTGCGTTTTCCTCTCAGTTGGAGAGGTTTTGGCCTTGGCTGACCGTTTACATATTGTGTCCTTTGTCTTATTGTTCTTTATGGTTTAGTAGATGTTTGATGGAGATAATACTAATAATAATCACATGAAATAATAAAGCTAATAAAAGTAAAAATACATCACAAGAAGTTATCAAGAAAGAGAAATCACCTACACTTGCTGCCCCTAGATTTCTCAACCAAAAATCAATTTTCTTCTTTTAAAAGTCACAATGAGACTTTGACTCAAGATAAATATTTTTTTTTGAATCTAGCATTCAAAATATGGTTTACAATGATAAATACAAGTACATCAAGTGACCAAATTTACATTATAAATATTTACCATACTTACAAATTCAACTCTCCCTCTTAACTAGGGAGGTATTCATAATCATTGTCATAAGTGTTCTCAAGTTGACAAATTTCTCTAAAGAAAAAGGTTATATCCAATCATCAACATCAACATCACCATCTACCATCAACATCTGTTAGTGGCTATATCCAAGGTGTTACCAAAGCCATGGCAATGTCATCAACATATTAGGAGTCACTCCTCCAGAGTGATCAGTCTCCATGACCTCTCCCTAGGTCAAAATGCTGAGACCTCAACTAGATACCACTCACTCACCCTTCCTGATGAGCACTCTAGGCTAAGACCTGACTCAACCCATCTTGGTTGGTGACTCGGTCTAGATACTGAAAGGACCTCACTACACCCTTCCGGTGTGTGAAGGGTCCAAGACCTCACTCAACCCTTCCTCATGTTGAGAAATCTAGGGAAACTTAGATATGACATTTAAATTTGATTTCTCTTTAACTTTGATAGATGCTTGTGATATTATTATTAAATTATTTCTCCTTCTTATTATTATCACTTTGATCATCAAATAGCTACCAAAATCATGAAAAAAAATAGACACCAAATGTAGGTACACATCCAGGGAAAAACCCCTATGGAGGGGATAAACCTAGTCAAACTCTTCCACTAGTAGATTCAAATCAGATTGAGACATCCTAGACCTTTGAAAAATACATGGAGTTCCTCCATCCACCAAGTCAGCTATTGGCACAAATTTCTTCACATCAAATCTACTTATAACCCAAATCCTTCTCTATAACTTCTGAAACCGACCTTCTGAAATTCAACTCCTTCTCGGCTCTTGCAATCAAATATTTCGGTCATGTAATCTTGTAATACTTCTTGATCATACTCCTTCCTTCATCCTCTTTCTCAAATAGCTTCTTCCTTTTTGCCTGCTTTTCTCAAGAGAAATTGCAGATTGAAAATGGATTGTTTTTGTGTATCATCTCACAAGATCAAATGTTCCTTTATATATAGCCTTATTGGAAGGTGGATGTGTCACTTCATGAGTTCAACTAGACTTATTGAGGAGGCTGACATGTCAACTTCTTTTGAGGCTGGCTTGTCGAATATACAGGTTGGCATATAGGAGAGGGAGTTGACTTGGTGGAGGAGTTTCCTTTGACACAAAATAATTTTCTTCTTTTGACTTTGATACAACACAAAAATACTAGAGCACTCAACGTGTGATTCTGACCTGTTGACCATTGACCCAAACATGAAACCCACGCTTTAATAAGTCAATTTATTTTAACAATAAAAAAATATTTTTCTTTCTTTTGAAAAATAATTATGAAGACTGACACCAGTTACATTATTCAACACTCCCTCTTAACTAGGGTTCTATTCATAATTACATATATACAGAGGTACATAGAAGATCTCAAAATGATAAGTTCTATGAAGAGACACAACACACGCAATGCGACATATTAGATACTTGACCAAGGTATCTAATCGAGTGGCACTAAGGTGTGTTCCAAGCTTTAGTCAGTCTAGGAATTAGAGGAAATTTTAGCCTAAAAGTGGTCTCCTATGGAAAAATAATAAAATAATAGTTAAAATAACAAAATAAGAGTTATGAATTTTGGAGGGAAAAGAAGAAAACTATTTTTTTTTTAATTGTATTTTTGGCCGATCTCCTTACACGTTTACTCAAATTTCAAGTGTAGGCACTTGTTAGATTTAGATTTAAATTCAACATCTAACGAATACCCATTATGGATACTTTTGAGAAGACCCACATTGATAAAAAAATGAAGATACATTTATGCATTTTCAATTTTTATCAACGTGAGGATTCTCAAAAGTATGCATAATGGGTACTTATTGAATGCAAAATTTAAGTACACACTTGGAATTTAAATTCTACATCCAACGAGTCTCTACACTTGGAATTTGAGTACACATATAAGCCGAAAATACAATTAAAAAAAGTAGTTTTTCTACTTTTCCCTCCAAAATATTTACATGTACCTATTTTTAAATTTAAAGGATTTTGATTGGTTTACATATTATGACATGGAAATTACATGAAAATTTCCTGGGCACTTTTAGGTTGAAATTTCCTCTAATGGACCATCAAGCTTCCATCCTAACACCAACCTAGGGATCTAGGTGCGTATCCAAGTTCAAATCTCCAAGACCAATGCCACCCTCCCTACTTCGGGATCTAGACATCATCACAAGCCGACCAACTGTCCTCCCAAGAAAATTGTTGCCCCAAGGTGCTTCATCTCTCCGCCAATCCAATCATGATTCAAAACATTCAACATTCTTACGGAGATATCCTGCACAATCAAAACCCCAATTAGTAATAAATTATATATATAAGTTAAATCAGACCTCTGGGGTTTTCAAATATACTGATGTTGCATAGGTCATCATATTATCCCAACACATCTAGGAATATTTCTTCTTTAACTTCTATAGCAACACCAAACTCAACCTCAACACTTCTTCTAGATCATCCATGTCTTGTTTGCAACTTTTCCATACACGAATATCTATGTGCGAGGCTTCTACCATGATCTTTATTATTTAAGGTTTTAGTTGTCACATTATGCCCTCCCTTTCAACTAGAGAGATATACAATTTCTTTCATCCAAGCTCACTCTCAAATTAGGGAGATCAATAACTTCATATCATCGAAGAAACTTCAACTTATCAAAACTTTAGGAATATCGTACTTTCATAACAAGGTCATCTATTCATCTTCCATCATTATTCCCTTTTCAAGTCATCTTCAATTATGAACATCTTCAACATCTTGAATATTATGTACCTGCAAATCTTCAACAACAAGTACAACCAAGTACAAATATACAGAAACATGAAGTCAACTATATCAAAATTATGTCATTACAATGGAAGCATCAAAATAATCAAGCTTTTGACATCAAATGTATAAACCTAGTTAGGTTCATAGTCAACAATGGTTACATCTTTTACTTACTATGTTTTTGTCACAAACCCTAGATTCCATCACCAAGACTTAAAAGTCTTAGATATCATCAACAAAAGAAAGTTAGTAATCCAATCATATTACACATCTAGGGTTTCAACAATATGCTCTTAGAGTTTCATGTCATACTTTACTAGGTTTTTGTTACGAACCCTATATCTCATTAATGAATATAAAAAATCAAGTTAGAAAACTATCAATTCATATCTAGGGTTTCATTATTATTTACTTATATCATTCTTCTACTAAGGTTTTAGTGTAAACCTTAGATACAAACATCAAATCCCAACAATTTTGACCAAACTAAGGTTTCAATTATGAAGAAGCTTGTACACCTAGGGTTTCATTCCTAGGACTTTATTTATTTCAAAGGTTTTGTTCATAGACCTTAATTTACCAAACCCTAAGAATCTAGGGTTTAATTTATACTCTAAACATTAATAACAAACCCTAAAGGACTAGGGTTATGACAATACCAAATCCCTACACATTAGGATTTTATCCCGCGATATAAATTTTATCAACAAACCCTAAGTGGACTAGGGTTTCATTGTCAACATATCCTAAGCATCAAGAGGCTAGGGTTTTATAGTAAACCCTAAAGGTTAAGGTTTCACCAAAAATTATCAAACAAGAGATAATATGATAACGGTAGATTCAATCTAATGATTAATCACCCTAACAAAAATCCTTATGATTCAAAACCCTAAACATAAGAAAGTAATACAATGTAAACTTCAAAATGATTGTATTTTTTAATTTAGCTACAAAATCTTATGGTCTTAGACATACCTTTAGGTTCTCCTTTTACAAACCTTGTAGGGTTTTCTTCATTGAAGTGCTCCCTCTAACTTTAGCCATAATATTTATACCTGCATAATTATTGACAAATACAACCAAGAAAAATATGTGATACCAAAATCATGATGTCAATTTGTCAATCTAGGGTTTCTATGCAACAATAGAGGATGCAATCCTTGGGTTCCCAAGTAAAAACCCTATATCTAACAAAAATAAAATTATCTTCTCCTTCAATCAACACTAGGGTTTACTCAACACCCTAGATTACATACAAACCCTAGAATTCAAGAGTAACGAGTGATTAGGATTAGGGTTTTTATATGACGAGGGTTTCATGTGCCACCAAGGGTTTACATTATTAGATATCAATACCAATATCAACAACTTCTGATAATGAGGACAACAAACCCTAGACCCATATAAGCAGTGAAGCCTAAAATATCTCATGTTAAACCCTTAACAAATGAATATATAATACATACCTCATGATTACGTACCTTTGTATTCAAAAACCATAGAGGGTGCTACAAGGTTGTTATAAGGCCTTCTATTGGATGCCATTCTCTTATAACTGCTCTTTATGCATGAATAATTCAAAGCCAAAAACAGTTTATAAATGTACTACAATCTTTGTTTTTCCAATGAATCTTCAAACATGGATACCTTTTGATATCATTGCTCTATCCAACTTCCCATAGGACTATAATTGTTCAAGAATGTAACTAGTGTCAGTCTTCATAACTGTACTTGAATCATGATGTAATATATTTGTCAAAATAAATTATTATTATTATTAATTTGACTTATTAAAGCATGAGTTTCATGCTTGGGTCAGTGGTCAATAGGTCATAACACCCATTGAGTGCTCTAGGATTTTTGTTGAATTAAAGTCAAAGTCATTTTTGTAAGAGATCCTTCTTGGGCTCTTTAATGTCAAGAAAGAAAAATATTTTTTATGTGTTTATCCTCCACCAAGTCAGCCTCAATCTCATCAAGTCGGCCTCTTCAACAAATCTACAAGTAGGCCTATTCAACAGTCTATAAGTCGACTTATTTTTGGATGCTCCAACAACTATATAAAGGATCGAACTCGACCTATTGAAGGACACTTGTTACATACATTCGATCTGCAGTTTTAGATGGTGCGAATATATAGAAAAGGAGATTCTAGTCAAGTAGAGTCTTTCATGATATTAAGTTAAATTTTTGACGTTCCTTGTGTGATCTTGAAGTTGGACACAGGGACTGAAATGAAGAAGCATGAGTTACAGGAGTGGCATGAAAGAAGAAGATGAGAATCTAAATGACTACACGTATTAAGGGCTAACTTGGTGGATGTAATGAGTATATGTCTTTGGTCAAAGGTCGGGTATGTCTCACTTTGATTTGAATCCAGTGTAGGAAGATTTATTGATTGTGTTTCCCCCCTACCTAGGGGTTTTCCCTTGCCTTATCACCTATATCTTGTGTTTTTATGTTTTTGGCAATTGCCTTGATGATAATAATAACAATAATAATAAGAAGAAATAATTAATCACAAGTAATTGTCAATTAATAGAGAAATCAAATTAGACAAGAAGCCCTTATAATTTTCTCCTATATTTCTCAACATGGTATTAGAACTAAGGACTTAAGATTGAGGCATCTAGTCGATCAAAATTGAAAGGAAGTAGGTTACTAAAGGATTTTCTCAAGTCGAATTCTCTAGAAGAAAAATCAAGCCAAAAGGATACATTTTTTTTTAGGTTGTAAGACTTCTATTACAAGACTGAAAATCTAGGTTCATTCTCTATGGTTAGACCACAGGTCTAAGTTAGAATAACGAAGGAATTTGAAGCCCAAGAGACTCCTTCGTGATCTGAATCAAAATTCAAATATATTACCAACTCCACTAACCAAAATTAACGCACTTACGTAGTAGTAAAGATCCTTGGTGTAGGTTTTAACCCTGTACAGAAATTATCTACAAACGAATCTTAAAAACAAAAAATAAACAATAGCGAGAGCATAAAACATAAAACAGATATACACAGAGATTTTCCCTTGGATCCCAAACTAGGATGACTAGCTTTATTTTTCATTATTTTCCTTTTAGTGTTACAACACATATATATACATGCCGAAGCATACATAAACCCCAATCCATTAACCCTGGATTAGAACATAACCGTAGTTCCCTTGACCGGATCTACAAAATACCAGGGGTCGAAAACCATCATGCCCCAAAACCATGTGTAAACCCATGCACAAAACCATGGGCGGGTCCACCCACCGGAAAAATAGGGTCCCAAAAATTTTTCCCAGGGCACTGCCCCGGACCTCGAATAGGGGGGGCTGCCGCCCCCCCTATAACTCCCCTACTGCGCCCAGCACAACGTAGAGGGGGAGCTGTCCCCCCCCCTGTGACCCCCCCCGCACGTGACTAGTCGTGGAAAGAATATAACACATACCCAACATTCTCCCACTTGTTGTTTTCTTTTCGCAAGGGGCCACATGAGAGCTTATTCATTATCCCAGCTCTGTAACACCCATTGTTTCTCTACACCAAGAGAACTTCTGAGTGCTCACAGACTTCGTCAATGCATATGCAACATTCTTCAAAGTGTCCACCTTTACTAGCAACACCCTTTTAGCCTCAACCATATCTCTCACAAAGTGATATTGAACATCAATGTGCTTTGTCTTTGAATGATAAACATGGTTCTTAGCCAAGAAAATTGCACTTTGGCTATCACAGTCTATCCTTATAGCTTGCTGCACCAACCCCATACTTGACCACAATCTCTGCAACCAAACTGCTTCCTTGCTTACATGAGTGGCTGCCATGTATTCTGCCTCTGTAGTTGAAAGAGCCACTACAGGCTGTCTTTTACTCATCCAACTCACTGCACCTCTAAATAGGCTAAACACATACCCACTTGTAGATCTTCTTTGGTTCAGATCTCTAGCCTAGTCCGCATCAACAAAACCACGAATGTCTAACACTCTTTCCAATCCTGGTCTTCCCTGGTAACACAAGCCATAATCACTAGTGCCACACAGATATCTGAAAACCCGCTTCGCTGCTATCCAATGCTCCTTCCCTGGGTTTGACATAAACCTGCTCAATACTCCCATTGCATGTGCAATGTATGGTCTAGTACAAACCATTGCATACATTAGGCTACCCACTGCACTTGCATATGGAACACGGGACATATCCTCTTCTTCTTCTTGTGTTTTGGGACAATGTTCAACAGACAGCTTTACACCTACAGGAATCAGAACATTCACTGGTTTACTATCCTGCATATTGAATCTCTGCAATATAGTCTCGACATACTTCCCCTGGTTTAACCAGAGCTTCCTCTTTGACCCATCTCTCTTAATTTCCATGCCCAAAATATAGTTTGAAGCACCAAGATCCTTCATGTCCAATTTTGATAACAATTGGGTCTTCAAATCTTGGATAATTTCTTTGTCATTTCCAATCAACAACATATCATCCACATACAAGACCAAATAAATAACACAGTCACCAATTAATTTAAAATAAACATAGTGATCCTCCTTGTTTCTGGTGAAGCCAAGTCCCCGTATATAGGTATCAAATTTCTAATACAACATCCTTGGTGACTGTTTTAACCCATACATAGACTTCTTTAACCTACATATTAGTTCTTTCTTACCCTTCACCATAAAGCCTTCAGGTTGCTTCATGTAGATCTTCTCTTCCAGATCCCTGTGAAGAAATGTTGTCTTCACATCCATCTTTTATACCTCAAAATCAAATGCAGCAGCAACATATAAAAGTAGTCTAATAGAAGTAACTTTGGCAACAGGAGAAAAAATATCACCAAAATCAATTCACCAAATATCACCAAAAATATGCCCCAAAACCATGTGCAAACCCATGCACAAAACCATGGGCGGGTCCGCCCACTAGTCGTGGAAAGAATATAACACATACCCAACACTTGGAAATCCCCTTATCGACTAATCCCAAACCAGAGAGGAGCAAGAAGTTCCATAGGAGAAAAGGTTTAGAAGAAAGACCATGTAAAAAAACCAACCTATGTGTCTCAGATATACCATAGAGAATACCAACATGTAGCAATTAAGATCCTCGGAAATCCCCTGATCGACCAATTCCAATCCAGAGAAGGAGCAGGAAGATCCATCAGAGCAAAGGTTCAGAAGAACGATCACGTAAACAACCAACTAGTGCGCCTCAGATAGACCACAAAGTAAACCAACAAATAGAGTGGAAAATAAATTGTTATTAGTGTACCTTGAAACAAAAGAACCCGTAGATATCCCTAATATCATCCAAAATAAGAATAAAAACTGAATCTAGCTCAAATAATTATGCTTAGACGCATTGTACCCAACAACACTAGAAATTGCACCAACAAAGGCTACATTAAATCCATCTACCTCCACACTTGCAACTAAAATTACCACCCTTGTGAATTTTGTGACTAATTCTTCCACAATCTTATCTTTTATCCTCAGCGTCTGCTTCTCGCAAAAGTTTTCGTAGAGATTTTGAAGTAGGCATATTTTCTGCCAACGAATATTTTGTAATTTTTCTCCACCATCCCTTAGGTGAATCTAATCCATGTTGCTGATGATAGTAAGAAGTTTCAACACAACAATGTACTAATAACAGCAACCAGTAGATATAATTAGCGTTCAAAATAAATGAAACAGTCAAAAAACACAATCGATGGAGACCCCAAAAATTACTCCAACTATGTTACTTCCTATCCATACTCATCGAAAGTGCCTCCATCGCTCCTCTCACCAATCACCTCTATTGTCGGCCTCCATCACCTTAAATCCCATCAGTTGTTTTTTGCCTTCATCACTCTGCTTCCAAAATTACCCATCAACAACATAAATATAGACCCCTAATCCTTTACATTTACCTTTGTTATTAGCGTGTTGTATCAAAAATTTTAAGACGAAATTAAATTTTAAGACAAAATATTTATTTTTTCTTAAAAGCCCCCTCCATGTAGTAGTGTTGAATGCAACGACAAAAAATTTGTCTCTAATCGTATCAGTAGAGATTGAAGGGACAAAAGAGAAATTAATGTCTGAGAAATCTTGCTAGGAAAAGTTGTCGCGATCTTTAGAGTCGACCACCCCACCAAAACGAAGAGCCCAACAAATTGTTGTCTTTATATAAGATAGTGTGAATGGTAAGTGAAATAGCAACTTCGGTATATGCACAAAACAATAGTAGCATGTAAGTTGGCAGACTTAGGGTGCACTTTCAAAGTCAATTTTGTAGGTGTTAGATAGTATTGTCTTAAATTGATATGGTTTTTTCTTAATTGTTAATTGTCTTAAATGATTTTCGTCTTAATTTCCATTGTATTAAGTGGTCACTGTCTTAAATATAAAGTTTTGTCTTAAAATATTTTTGTCTCAAGTTGTTTTGTCTTAAATATAAAGTTTTGTCTTAAAATATTTTTGTCTTAAATTGTTTTTGTCTTAAAATATTTTTGTCTTAAATATAAATTTTTGTAAATTTTTGTTTTAAAATATTTTTGTATCAAAATGTTTTTGTCTTAAATATAAAATCGTGTCTTTAAATATTTGTGTCAAACTATTTGTCTTAAATTTTATATTTAAGACAATTCAATTGATATTAAATTTTAAAAGTAACTTTTAAGACAAAAGATTTCTATTGTTTTAAAAAAATGTCATACCTCAAAGTCGGTCACCCTTCAATTTATTTTACCAAATCTTAAATAAAGTGTTGTGTATAGAGATTAATTATTCAAAAGAAAATTTACTTCTCTTAAAATAATTAAAATAAAAATCTAATTATATAAATGTTTCAATCAAATTTCCCAAACCTTCTAAGAAATTAAAAAAAAACCTCTAATCGATAATACTTAGGGCTCTACAAAGAGGAACCTTTGTCTGAATGATTCCATCGAATCTGGCCGAACACTTGTAGTAACTTTTTGTAGTAAAATGAAAAACGTCAATGCATTCAGCACTAGTTTTTGATAGTGCTGAATCCATTTATAGCATCAAAAATGGATTCTAAACACTCCAAGAACTTGATTTTTTGAGTTTTAGTTGACCAGATTCTGATAGTTTTCTGCCGTCCGAGCTATTTCACGGGCTCCGTAGACAACTTCCTTTTATAAGATTTAAATTATTGAGAGCATGGACACATCATCGATATTATTTCTTTAATTATTGAGAGCACGGACACATTCATGGATATTTTTTCATTTGTTTTTTAATATTTAATTTGGATAGTAAAAATGTTGGATGAAAAATGTGTTTTTTTCTGATTAATTATATTATTAGGATTTGGTGGATTTTTCCAATCAATTAATATGATTCACTCTCAATACAAGGTGAAAAAATAATCATGAATATGCATCATTGTCGGGTTATAACCATTGAAAACTAGCCCATAAAAATTAATTGGTTTGTGTTTTTTTAATTTTTAATTTATATAAATGGAAAATTTTTATTTTGTTCTAATTTTGTATTTAATTATATAAATTTAACTATTTATTATTTTTTTAATCTATTTTTAATTAAATTTATTAAAATATACTATAAAACATTTTCAGCATTGTGAGAAAATCTTTCAGTAAAAATCACATCAGAAGCCAAATTCCTAATATTTTCAGCATTATTAAAAAATTTCAGAGCATTCAATCTCTCTAAATTTGATAGTTGTAATCTAGATTTCCAAAAAAAAATACTAGATTTATTGTGGAAATTATCATTATTGTTAAGCTAATACTTTGCCTCCTTAAATTAAGCTAATTCTAACTATTGAAATATTTTATTTATAATCCATAAAAAAAATTTTCATTATTATTTTATTTCTTAAATGTTATATATCAATTTTATATTAAAAATTACACATTTCATTGATGATCCATATTAAATTTATTATTATTATTAATATTGTTTAAATGTTACATATCAATTTTATATAAAAATTACACATTTGCCTCTTATTGAAAAGCAACTAATTTTTTTACTTGTAATGACTTCTTTCAGTATTGAAATATTTTACTCTAATGTTCATTTATGTATATATAAACAATATATTTATATAAGAAAATTCTCAATATGTATATATAAACAATATATTTATATAAGAAAATTTTATATATAGATATTAAAATAAATTATTATATTGAAATAATTTTAAAATAAATATTGATATTTTATAGTGTTTTTAATTAAAATTAATTTATTTTGATTGAGGTAAAAAAATCTTGTAAACATTACACATCATATAATTTAATGACTAAAAAATTGATCCCAAAATATTAAATAATCCACAGATGAAATTAATTAGTGAAGTGGATGTTTTTTTTCCCTTAAATTTCAAACATGGTGGTTTGTGCTTAATAACATAAATGCGATAGATATAAATAGGTAACCTAACCTTTGTCAATGAATTTAGTCTGGCCTACCTTTACCGTAATATTGTGAATTGCACAAGCAAGTTCCAAGCAGAATGATCCAAAAAATTTAATTATAGAAAATGTAAAAAGATATTGTATTAATGATCTTTCACGTTTTTTAAGCTATTTTGTAAGAGATTGAATTTTTATTTTTATTTTTAAAATAAAATTTAAATAATAAAAATATAAATAATATTTGAAAATGTAAATTTTTGTTATTCAAATTTATTTTCAAATAGATTTTTTTGAGTAATCATATTATCAATTATAAAATGGAAACATTTAGAACTACCATATTTACTGCATTCAATATATATTTTGAGACATTTATTCATATGGTATAAATTAAATAATTCAAAAACTCTAGATTCTAACAAAAAACATTTAATGATTATACTTAAAATACTGAAAACAAAGCAATTATTTTGTTCAGAAAATAGTAGAAATTTAGGTATGATTTTGGTAAAAATCTCACAAATTTTTTGGGAAATTTAGATTACAGTTATCAAATTTTAAGATTTTGGATGCCTCAGGGATTTATATTTAAAAATTGAAAAGATGTCATTATTTTGTTCAGAAAATAATAGAAATTTAGGTATGATTTTGGTAAAAATCTCACAAAATTTTTGAGAAATTTAGATTACAGTTATCAAATTTTAAAATTTTGAGTGCCTCTAGAATTTTGGATAAAACTAAATTCATTTCCATCATTAAAAAACCATTCAAATATTTTTATAATAAATATTTAAAAAAATAATTCTCTAAACAAAATTATAACCTCAATAAACAACGCACAAAAAATTAGCTGAACTAAGAGCCGTGCAAAGGTTGTGAAATAAATGCCACACCTAAGGTAGGTCTCCACTTTAATTTATTCTACGACCACATACATAATATTGTAGATTTTTCCAATCTAATTCGTAATCGCTTTTATAAGATTTGTGTTTTTTTTCTTCTTTTCAAAACAGAAAAAACTCTGGTCATATATTATGTACCAGTTCAATATATGTTCAAGAACAGTTCATTACATTTTTCCAATACTAAGGATCGACAAAATTTATTAGTTCAGTTCAGTAAACATAATTTAGCAGACATAAGAGACAAAAGTACTCCTTACTTTCAGAATTTCTAAAGCGCTGTCCAAAAACAAAATACTTCCCCAAACGAGTAAAAACAACAGTGTAAGTCCCTTCACTAGGTATCCGCTAGCTGTAGTGTACTGTAAAAAAAGAAAATATCAACCACTTTCTTGATGAAGGCTTCCAGATACTCGTAAATATTCCCTCTGTTGTAAGAATTGTTCTTGTCAAAGGCAACCAGGGCATTGACCATTCTTTAGCAGCAATCTTAGTAGAGAAAGTTTACTGTCCCTGTTGTTCTTCTCCCTTCTGGATCAGACAACTCATATTGCATGTTCCCAAAAACCCCCTGCAAGCCTTTCTTCGATAAACAGTCAGCCACTCCATTTTTTTCCCTATAAATGTGATTGAAGTGTAAATCAATGAACATCTTGTGGAGCAAGGAGATCCTATCCATCCAAGACCCCAAATTGCCAAGATTTCTATTAAAACTTTAGAATCACCAAAACCCACAAACTTTCGACACCAAATTGTGATGCAAACCACAGTAAACCCCTGCATGTCAAAATTTCTGCTCGCATATTGGTGCCATTCCCTCCATGCCAGAAGAATTTATAGTAACAATTAGAAGACAAACAGAGCCAGTTATTGAGAGCATGGGCACATCCATCGATATTCTTTCATGTGCTTATATCAATTTGCAAGCCACGAAGGTGTTTTTTAATGTTTAATTTGGATGGTAAAAATGTACGATGAAGTTTTGGTTTTTTTTTTTCAAATATAAATAAATGGAAAGAGAAAATACAAATTTGCGGAGATAAAAAAGCAGAATGAAACCAGGGATAGTAACAGAGTAATTTTAAGACGGTTCCCTATGAAAATAGGATAGATCTATGTTGCAAACGCATTTTAATACATTTAGGGCCTTTGTACAGTCTATATTTTAGCCGCAGTTTACTCAGTTTTCAAAGTTGTTTGAAAAATTTATGGAAATTTTGAAAAATTATAGAAATTTTGGTAAGAATTTGATAAAATTTTGGAAATTTTGAAATTTTTGTAATTTATGATGTTGCTCAATTCATTTTCAAACATTCTTGCTCCTAAATTTTTTTTAACATTCTTGCTCCTAAATTTTTTTATCAAACAAATTTGAAAGCCAGGCCATTTTTTCTTCTCAATTAATACCTTTTACTTTGTGCATGTTAATTAAAACAAATTATATTCCAAAATGTCTTATGCATTATTGGCATGTACATTTAATTACTTATGATTTTCTAAAAATGTATTGAAGAGGTACGTTTAACAGGAGTTTATGAGTAAAAGTCAACAGAGACCCCACGGCTGTTGGGTTGGTGAATAACGGGCGTTTAGTTCAGTGTACCTATAAAGTTTATTTTCAAAGTCCTCTTAATACATTTAATTTCTTGTGATTATCTGAAATGTATTTCATAGAGGTATGTTTATCAGCAGTTTATGAGTAATAGTCAAGGCCCCACAGCTGTTGGTTTGGTGAATATCACGCATTTATTTCAGAGTACGTACAAGTATATATTCAAAGCCCTCTTAAAGCTCTTTGGCCCAATGAGGTAGGGTTGCAAAGAAACTTTAGGATTGCAAAACTGAAAGAAAGAAAGAAAAAAAGAATTTTTAATGTCTACGATGCTAAAAATAGCTTATGGGACAGATTGCTTCTCTATCTGACTCTTGTATTCGGCCTTTTTCCTGTGAAGTTTTACAATGACCACTCCCAACTTATGGACAAAATTTTCGCTGAATAACTTATCCCAAGAATTAGCTGTCAGAATACCTGCATAGTTTTCCCTGGTGTCTTTGAAGGCCTCACATTCTAGAATGAAATGTTTTTCTGTTTCCACTTTTCCCGGAGGAGAAAAAAATACATACTCTTTCTTCCCACATTTCTTTTGGCCTTTTCCAGCTCCCTGTTTCACAACGGAGTTGATGAGAATTAGTCCTTAATTGAGCAATAAGAATTTTAGATCTCCAAGAAATATTAGCCCCTATGTACGCTTTTGTTGATGGTTATGCATGGGGTTAAACTCTTTCATGTAGTACTTCTTCTTTCTCTCTGTCTCTTTCTTCCAAGTATGTTTGTGGAATTTATCCATAACAATTTTTTTTATCTCTTTACTGTTTGTAGGACACATGTTCAAGCAAATACCCCATTTACTAAACCATTTGTTATTTTGCCGCATCCAAGTCTTCTGTCTTTTGCACAATCTATCACTAAACACCACCTTAGGCCATCTACCCTCTTCCATTTGCTCAATTTTTTTCAGATACCTTATGACTCGCACCATAGCAATTGCTTCAATAGGAGCAGCCCCTGTTTCACTTAACAGGATAGCATAAGGAACTGCACTTTTAATTTTGAATCTGTTTGTAATCAAACATTTCTGAATTTTCTCAATTTGTTTCCACTGCATCTTGGTTGTGCTGCTGGTCCACAGTTCACAACCATAGAGAATCACCGGAATCACTAGAAGCCCAAAAAGAGTTAGAGTGGTTTTCCAGTCCCAAAGCTCTGCCTCTCTACACCTGTTTTGAAGAGCATAAAATGCTTTCCAACCCCCTAAAGTTCTTTTCTCTCTACAACCATCCCAACTTAAGTTTCTGTTGAAGTCAATTCCGAGGTATTTGTAGTCTGCAACTTCTTCCAGAATGCTGCCTTCAAAATAGAACTTATGTTGGTTATGCTTTTTTTTGTTAGAGAAAATCACTACTTTCGTTTTGCTAATATTGACTTGCATCCCAACCCTTCTACAAAAATGCTCAAAGAAACATAAATGCTCTTGCAAACCAAGTATAGCTTGCTCAGTTATCATTTAAGAGTTTGTTGGTGACAAGACAATTCAAACTTAGCTAGGTCACCCAAACTTTTCGGAAATGGCACGTGACAGGGCAAAAGGGTGGAAACTGAAAAGTAGGCAACGCACTGCAGGGTACTTTCTTGACCATTCCAATTGAGTGAGATAGGGGAGAATGAACTATAGAAAGAGGAAAACAGCTAAGACAACCAATAACAATACAGAAACCACACAAATTATTTTTAATCAAATAGTAACGTAGGGTTGTGTTTCCAAAATTATTTTTTAAAATCTCAATCATTTTATTATTATTATGAAATAATATCTTATGATTATGTTTATGTGTTTGTTGTATCCATCAAATATTTGATAGACCTATATAATCTTGATTATTACAAAAGATTGTTGTTCTTTTTGTTGTTTTTTATTTGAAGTTAATAATATCTTTCCTGGCCATACAACTTGACAAGCGGTTCGATTTGCTGCCATATACTATGTTTATAATATGACCAATAACACAAGCGGATGATTATTTCTTTGAAAGTCATGAAAAAACTCCTAGCCCAATTTAGAACACATATCCAGACGTACTTTTTTCAGCCCTCTATAAATGACACAATGGGTTATTTATTTGAAACCCATAAACGACTTCTCCATGCTTTTTCAATGTTTTTCTATCCTCAGGATTGTTTTTGTTAGTTCTAATTTGATTAACCAAGCTGATAGTGCCATTAAAAAAATCATTTACTGTCTCAATTCCTTCATTTGCAAATTTTTAATAACACTTGCTTGACGAGCTTTATCTTCTTGTTTGCTTGGTATGCATTTTGCAAAGTCTCCCATGCTTGCTTGGATTTTGTAGCTACGGCTATCTTTGAAAAAATGGAATCTCCAGTAGCTCTTTGTATAAAATAAAGAGCTTTGGCATCTTTTTTATTTTCCTTCAATATTTTCTTTTCAGCCTCGTCTATAGGATTATGAAGCAATTTTCAACAACCTCTCGTGACCGTTGAGAATAGAAAATTTTCAACAACCTTCAATATACCAGACATCAATTTTTTTTTCATCAAACGACGGTACTTGTTGCCACGTTCTGTTGCTGCTAGCCATCTCAAAGACCACAAGATAAACACCAAAAACCTGCTGTAATACCAATCTGTTGGAGTGGAATTATAGTTTGTGAATAAAAAAAACAGAGTGAAACAGAGTATAGCAAAACAGACTGTTTTTGAAACTTGGTCTAACATAGCTTTATATCGCAAACTGATTCCATTATATTCAGGGCACAATCTGTTCTTCTTCTCAACTAATACCCTCTACTTCCTTTTCTAGAAATGAAAGATGACACAGCAAGCTACACAGCTATATCACAAAATATCTTACCCGCTACAGCCTTATACATTTACTTATCTGATCACTAACTAAAATGTATTTAGAAGTTTCATCAGTTGTCATCAGTTGTCCATGACTGAAGTCAACAGAGACTCGACAGCGGTTGGTTTGTTCATACGTGAATGTCAAGAGAGACTGCACAGTTGTTGATTTGGTGACTACAAGGCATTTATTTCAGAGTGCCCATCAAGCTTCTTTCAAATATATGAAATTAGAGTCTGGCTACTCATCTATTTTGGTATGATTATGCAATCCTCATCTGTTATATACTGCAACTCAACATTAGTTAATTGTTGATTTTAATGGAGAGCGTATTTTTATCAATTTGACGCCGTGTTTTTATTATACAGGCACGGAGATTATATAAACGAGGACATATGATGGATATGATTGATCCAACAATAATTGAAAGTTGCAGCGATGAGGAACAAGCCTTGAGATGCATCCATGTTGGACTCTTGTGTACACAAGCCGAACCATCACTTCGTCCATCAATGTCTACAATCAATTTGATGCTTTCAACTAAGCTTATTATATTACCAGATCCCATAAAACCTGCTTTTGTGAGCTGTGGAATTACTCATCACACTGACTCCACCAGTAATTCTGTATCTTCTTCTATATCCATAGCTTCATCACACACTCGTTCCTCCTGATGCTTCAATTATAGACTTGGTACCCAGGTAGCGCTAGGATGCTTCTGAATTTTCAGTTCTTCGAGTGTCTTTTTTTCTCTTCTTAAACTTCTGAGCAAGTGTTTTTTTTTTCTGAAACTTCCTAAAAATTATGAGCAAGTGTGTCCTTTTATATATAGCAAGGTATTTCCAAATGGCAAAAGTCTTTTTATTACCGAGTTATAAGTTCCTAATAATATTAACTTACTAGCTTGACTTACTAGTGGTTGTACCCAATTTTATTTGTAAAAAAATAGCACAATCACATTTATTAATATGGTTGATATATGCTGCTGATAGACGTATATGAAAAAAATTTACAACCACATTCACTAATATGTTCAATATACTCAAATAGACATATAACCACCACCCACCACATATATTTTACCAAAATAATCATTATATATTTATAAATATAATTACCAATATATCTTATATATATACTTGTAATATATTAATAATATAACTTTTATTGATACTATATATTAAACTAATATATATATATATATATATATATATATTATTTAATACTAAAATATATAATAATAAAATATTATTAAATTTTTTCAATACATTAATAGTTATAACTCAAACTATACTAAAATTAAAATATAGCATAACACTAGTATTATATTATTATTTATAATAAGTATATATCTCTTACAAATAATATTAATATTATAATTCAAAAAAATTAATAACCCTAAGGGCTTAATATTATAAACCCAAGGAATTGGTGAAGTCAAGGGGAAAATATTAAAAAGCTAAGAGATCAAGAAGCCCAAGCGATCCATATTAAAAAGAGAATATATTAATAAAGCCTAAGAATTAATATTTTAAATATAAATGAATGATAAACTCACATGATTATTAATATTATAAACCAAAGAGAACAATAACTTTAGGGATTGTTAATATTATAAACCTAATGAATTAAAAATATAAAATATTAATAAACCTAATGGACTGATATTAAAAACCCTAAGAAATAATAAAACCAAGGGATTAATAAGGCCAAAGGATTAATATTAAAAGGACAAGAAATTAATAAACCCTAAGAATTAATATTTTAAACTAAAAAACTCCGGGTATTAATACTGTTAGGTCTCTGTAATAAGCAAGATTGGCAAAAGTCCGATCACAGAGTTAACATCATTTCAACCAACTTTGGGATTCTAGGATCTAGCCCTCCTGAATCCAGAGAGGGATCTCTCCAATATGTACAAAGATGGATATTGTCTTTGAAAGCTTAAGGTAATGATATTAGGCTAGTTATGAAGGCCAAGGGTTTTGTTTTGTTTTGGATGGTTGAGCATGAAATGTTACTTGAGGGGAAAGTTCTAAGTGCAAAAGTTTCAAAAGTGAGAAGTTGCAAGTGGATAGAACAGCTAAGCTAAAAAGATAGATATAACGCTGGTTTTTAGTCCATTGGGCTATGGAGTCATATCTAGGCTTTAATTGAGCAACAACATCAAGTGTGATCCAAGGGGCAAGTCATCTATACCACAAGATTATTGAGATTAAAATGATGGAATGGAAACATTAAAGTGTTGGAGGGGTGGAAACTGATAATAATTTCTCAGAGGATTTATAGTCAGTCCAAACAAGAAAAGCCTCTTAAGTAACTGTTTAAAACCAACCAAGTGCAGAGCTAACTATTGACTCCTTGGGCAAGTCTGTATTCAAGCAGCTTAATTGACAAACAATCCAGTAATCCACATAATTACCTTCAGAAAGTATGAAAACATATAAGAGAAACAAAGTGTAATTTAAGATTAGATAAAGTACTTTTAAACCTAGTCTGCTTTCAATCAACACCAAGGGAAACTTTCAGAATCTGCCTTTGGAGAAAAGAATCTAGGAATCAGGGCAAACCATATCTTCTCTAGTCTAACTTTAATAGCAAATAATGGAAATCACATTCAAGAACAATGTTTATGTAAACAGAAGGACGAAGGAACGCCAACATTCCTAACTGTTTAAACAGTATTGAATCATTCTTAAATAAAAAAACTTGAGGAAAACATTAAGATAAAGATTTCTCAGCCATAGAAGGTTACTGATATACAGTAGATCCTAACCCTGTTTCAACTGTTCTTTACAGAGGAATATGAACAATATGGCATACATAGAAGGAAAACGATTTAAAAAAGAAAGAAGCACTTCATCGGTGATATAGACTAGGATCCCAAGAAACAGCTTTTATATTGATGTCAAACCAGTTACAATCTTCAAGTCCAATGTTTCAGTTCAACAATCATCTTCACTATTCAACCTAACTTATCTATCACAAGCAGGGCTCCAAGGGCCAGTGAACACTATTTACAGATAGAAGTCTCCAGCTCAAGTGTATTCCAAAGTTCTGCAACCAACAATTTCTCATCTTCTACTGAGGTATTTATAGAAGAATGAGCAGGTGGAATCTAACAAAAAGATCTCTTAAGATAATAAATACAGATTCAAGGCTTCTCGGCCCTTTGAGGGGCTCGATGGAGAAGTGAATAGGTGGACCACTGTATTAATGTTTACAATTTATGAATTTAAAACTCGATGGGAGTCTTATTTGACTTTGAGGCTCTGTGTAATGTGTGGAGTAACTCTGCAGATATTTCTGCATTGATTTCCTTGCAGAAGTAACTCCCTGGCTGTGCTGGAGGCGAATATCAGATTTTATTTAATAAATTCGGCCTCTGTTTGAAAGGTTTGAGGCAACAGGTGGCTTTTATGGTAGCTGAGGAATTTATTCGCCTCATTTGAAGTGGTGGAAGCCCTCCTGTCAGTGAAACACTTATGATTTTCTCTAAACTGTGTTTTGAGTCGGGGATTAGGATTTTGATAACCGTCTTAGCCGTAATCCCCGTAATATTGTCTTCAATCTTCTTTCTGCTGTGCTCTATCTTCAAACTTATACTCTTTAACTGTGTTTGAATTAAAACAGTGTCTTGTCGATGTGCAGAGCTGCGCTGGGCTTTACGGCATCAATACTCATAGAGTACTGACGAAACATGGAATGGAGCCCTGTGGATGGCTTCTCTTTAATGAAACGAAGGCATGCGAATCGTCATTCCCAACCCTCGGCATTTCTTCGTAATACAATGGAAAACCATTTGAAACACCTGCATCAAACACAAAACAATTAAGAAATCCTGCGAAAATAGGTTAAAACTGCTTCGGAAGGCATGGAGGAAAGGAGCGTAGCCGTTGGATGAAAATATCCAACGGTGGAGATCTACGCAAAAAGGACAAAAGAAGAGCGGGAGAAGAGATAGGGCGGGGTGATTTCCGGACCGTCCGATCCGGACATGTGGACGGTCCAGATTAAATCGGAAGGTCGCAATCAGGGTTTGCAATTGGGGGGAGCGAGTAAATGGAGCGATTGAATCACACGACGCGATTATGCGCAGATCGTTGATTTAAAACTCAGTTCAATGGTGGGAATTGAATCGGGGTAATCGCAATCGGAGGTGGCAGGTAGGTGCATGCGATTGCGCGATCGGGGAAAGTTGCGATGCGATGATCAGGGGATAGGCCGATTAAGCGATAGCCGTTGATCTAAGAGCGAGATCAACGGTGGACAACCAATCAGGGGAGTCGCAATCGGAAGGGCAAACAAAAACGAATGCGATTTTAAATATGCGATGCGACTGAAATTGTCGATGTGACGAAGCGATGGCCGTTTGATCGACGTTAGATCAACGACGGGGATTAGTTCTGGAGTGAACCGGCGGAAAGAACTTTATAACATATGAAACCCAAAGTTTAAATATAAAACAAAGGTTTACATGGATCGGGGCAGAATATTTATATGTAAAGGGAATAAGCGCCTGATTGCGGGGTCGAGGGATATATGAAACGTGATATGGCTGGGCGTTTTTTTAAAAATGAGGGCAAATCGCAATCGGGCCATCGGGCCGGGTCTTTCAATCTACCCATTTGAATTCTCCGATCGCGATTCCACAATTGGTCTTTTTGATCAACTCATTAGATATTTTCAACATGTGACTTTAAGTTTTAAGTTAAAACTTTGGATAAGCGGGTTTTGGGTTTTTCAAAGGAAAAACGGATTCGGGAATGAAAAATAGAAAGGTTTAAGCGCCGAGGTGGACCCATGTTTAATATGAAAATAACAATGCGATCGGGGGTTTTTAAACAAGAATGTTCAATCGCATCGGGACTTTCGATGATGGCAAAAAGATCTGCGCACATGAAATCTTGCGATGCGATTAGCGCTATATGGGTTTGGTGCTTGGTTTTTATGATAAGGGCATATGTGGGGAAGTGGTTAGGACTTAGCCCAAAGGGGCTTAAGTCCATAGAAAAAATTTGCATTTTTTATGAAATTTTCATGGTTTTTCAATGGAAATGGGGGTTCTGACATAGTTAAAAAATGAGTTTTTAACTTTGGAAAAATGACTTTCATAAATGGAAGAAGAGGATTTATGAAAACAAGGGAGTTTTGTGGAGAAAAATGGAAGAAGATGAAGGTTTGAGAAGGGAAAATGAAGGTTTTTTAGCAGTCTCTTCTTATGAAATTAGCAGAATTTCAGAGCATGAAATGGAAATAGTAAATGAAGATTTCGGACAGAGGCATGAGGCCTTCAAGGAGTCTTCAAGAGCCAACAATTTTTAGTGATAAAATTTGTTCCTTGGAGGCTCAAAAAATCTTAGCCACCTTTTGGTATAACAAAATATTATAGGTGGCTAACAGTGGCTCCACTTGGGGATGGTGCCTTCTTGAAGGCATCAAGAATTCAGACTTGATTTCTCTGGGACGCCGACTTGTGCCTGATCCATTATTTTTCTCCGGGATGTGCCGACCAGTTGCCTCATCCATCGGATTGCTCTTCTTTTGCCGGATGATCTTGCTTTGCTCTGAAAAATAGTATCAGCTACAAAAGAATAATGGACTTCATCAATACAACTTTCTACCTACCTAATCCTACAGATCTAACATTTTTTCTTCATTAGAGTGCACTTGGATTGGCAAACTCTTTTCACAACATTTTATTCTTTTTGAAAGCATAAAAACTAATCTAATGCTACTCCTTATTTCTCCCTGAACTCAGATTAAACAGTTGAGCTCAGATATATCTCTACCTAATCTACTGTCTGTTGGGATTAGACTGTCCAACAGACTTTCATTCTCTAAATTCTACAACAGAAATTAAAGAAAAACAGCCAAGTCAAGATTAAGCTGTTTGATTTGCTGTGATCTATGGCATAAAAACAAGCTGCACATAGATCATTATTTGCAGAAATTTTAAAATCAAAATGGAAGGCTTAAGATCTGAAAGTCTCTTATCATGGCCTTTTCTTTTCTCCCCAGCTCTGTTTTTGCTTTGCTTTTGAGCTGTATTTGCTTTTCTTCTGGTTCAGATTTTAGGCTGATTAGAACCAGATCTCCTATCTTGTGACTCGGAAAAATAAAATAGTTTTGAGTCATCTTTCTTCGAAAACTTTGGTTCAGATTTTGAGCTTGTTTGAACCTTCATTTCTATCCTAAACTATCTACTGATAAGCCAAGATTAAACAGTTTGACAAATCGAATTCACTATCCTATCAACAGAAAATTTAAAGCTAATTAGTCAAGATTAGGCTGTTTGACTAACTAGAAGTGTATTTTTCAGGAGTGGCATTTAAGCTTGCACACTTTCAGAATTTATTTCTCTCTTTTTTGGCATGGGGCTTTGCCTTTCTTGTTTTCATTTCTGCCCTCTTTTCTCTTTTTCATTGTTTTTGGATTTTTATTTTTCTTACAAGACAACGATCAACAACTAACTACATGCTCAGAATTGAGCTTTATTGACATTCCTATCTAACCTACTCTAACTTGGAGTATTTACATATTTTAGGTAATACAATAATGCCAATGTAGCCAGTCAAGTAATAGTGAAAAAGGGGAGAAGAACTGACTGCTCATCAGAGACAACCATCGGGTGCTCTGCGTGTGGATCTTCAAAACTGAGGCCGCCAGCAGTGGTGACCGTTTCTGATGTATTTGGCTTTTGCAAAGGATTAATACTTGAGGTGCTAAGCCAATCAAGGCCTCCATGTATTCTGACATAGGATCAATCAGAACATGATATAAACTTTCTTTTTAAGGCCTGCCATGGCTGGTAGGCTGTATGTATCCCGGGCAGCTTCAATCACTGCATCTGCCGTGTGGCCTTTGTAATCACACTCCTCTCTTTCCTGGCTGGGAGTATTTGGCATATGAGCATCAACCAAGAATACTTCTTCTTCCACTGGATCAAGACCGAGATGTCTATGGGAAAGGAGGTCTCCCTCGTCTTCACTACATCATGAACTGGAGGGTTCATCATATATGGCAGGGCTATCCTCTTCTGACCCTAACTGGTTATGCTGGAGTGAACCGAACTCTGTGAAAAAATTAACATATTCTTGAGCAGGGGTTGCTTTGATTACCTTGACCCTTTCAGGCGAAGGCTCTGGATATTCATCTTGCTCAAGATTTTCTTCATGTCTTTCTTCCTTGCCCTCTGTGCTGAAAAGCTGTTGGCTTCCATCTTCTTTGAAATTATTACTGATGATCTGATATATAACAGAGTGAAAATTGAATGAATCTTCATCTGCTATCATGCTTTCAACGCTTTCTTCGTCAGTATCATAGATGGCCTGCATTGGCTCATCATTTTGTTGAAGTTGATGGTCGTGATCTTCCTCCCATGAAACTATTGATGATGGCCCTGCAAGCTCGGATTCCTTTTGGAAAAGACCATCATCAAACAGATTATCATCCGATAAATCATAATTATAAGCAATGTTACCCATCAAACCTTCTGGATTCTCAGCAAGTCTTTCTTCAAAATAGCCTGCAAGTTCATTTTCTGATTCAAACTCTGGTTCATCATACATGCTTTGCATGTGGCTTCTGTCTTGCAGCGGTCTGGTTTGTCTTTCTCGAGGACAAGGTGTAGGTTTGTTCCAATCATTATTTCTGGTTTCAACCCGATATTCTTCCTCTTCTATTTTCAGCAAGGTTTTGGCCATCTCTATCGTTCCTTATAGCTTGCTTTCTAAAGAGATCTGCCCTTTCTGCTCCATTCGGTCTTTCTTTGCTTCTTTCAATCCTTCCTCCCTGCACTTTATGTTGTATTCGACAGTAACTGCTATGCTTTGCATTTCCTCCAAGCTCGAAGGCTCTCTTTCTCTTATACGGAATTCCACCTCGGGTTCAAAAGAACTAGGGTAGTGCAGTAGAGCCCATCCTAAAGGTGGTTTTACATCAGAAGGTATCGCATTGTACACCTTATTGAACCTAGCTGAAAAATCTTGTACTGTCTCTGCCGCCTGTCTTCTCAAGTTCTGATATTCTTCTAGGATGAGAAAAACATTCACCGGGACTGCCCATCTATCAAGGAAAACTCGAGCAAATTGATGAAAGCTGAAGATGCTTGCAGCTGGAAGGTTTTTAAACCAACTCTTTGCATTTCCTTGTAATGACAAGGCGAACATTCTAATACGCACATCATCTTCTTCTATTTCATATAAGTCAAGTACATCCTCGAGCTTTTGGACATGCTGGTCAACAGTGATTTTTGAATCTTCTTCATTAAAAGAGGGCATCTCATCTATAAGTTCTGGAGGGAGGGGCTAGAAGATAAGAGGTAAAACCAGAGGCTTATATCTTTCTATGACCTTTGTGGGTGTGGGTAGCATGACAGGAGGCTCATGGCTGTTTGAAACTTTTTTAGAAGTGGGAGATATAACATGAGGCTCTGGTCCCACCAGATTTTTCACAGGAGTACAGGTCTGCTCACAGTTTAAAGATTGAGGTCCGAGTTCTTTCCCATACTCAATGTGGGTTTCATCTTTGTATACTTGAATAGGCTTAAAGCAGGACATGACATATTGATAGACGAAAACAATGAATTCTTTAAACCAGATCCAACCCATATGTCCTACCCTTCTATGAGGCATGGCCATCTTTCAGGTTCTTCGTCCAGTGGAGTCTTTTGGTCTTTTGGGAGTTTCAGAGTGTGGAGTCGCCAGGTGGAAAAGCTTTAGCTCCTAAGGAGGTAAAAGGTTTTATGGTCCACCACCAGTTTTATTGGATACCAATCTAAAATATTTTTGGGTTTTTTTGAGTTTTTGTGGTTGTATGGAAAACTAAAGAGTTTATAAAAACTGGCCAAGCAACTATGAACTCAAAAATAGTCCCCAGTGGAGTCGCCAGAAATGTTAGGTGACTCTAGCTGGTTAATAAAGAAAATGCTCTATGAACCAAATCTCTGATGTCGTATGATTATCTTTAAATGAAAATGATTTGAGGTTCTTCCCCAGCGGAGTCGCCAGAAATGTTAGGTCTCTGTAATAAGCAAGATTGGCAAAAGTTCGATCACAGAGTTAACATCATTTCAACCAACTTTGGGATTCTAGGATCTAGCCCTCCTGAATTCGGAGAGGGATCTCTCCAATATGTACAAAGATGGATATTGTCTTTGAAAGCTTAAGGTAATGATATTAGGCTAGTTATGAAGGCCCAAGGGTTTTGTTTTGTTTTGGATGGTTGAGCATGAAATGTTACTTGAGGGGAAAGTTCTAAGTGCAAAAGTTTCAAAGTGAGAAGTTGCAAGTGATAGAACAGCTAAGCTAAAAGATAGATATAACGCTGTTTTTAGTCCATTCTACCTATGGAGTCACATCCTGGATTTAATTGAGCATGACAAACATCAAGTGTGATCCAAGGGGCAAGTCATCTATACCACAAGATTATTGAGATTAAAATGATGGAATGGAAACATTAAAGTATTGAGGTTGTGCCTATAACACCTCTCGCAGGATTTATAGTCAAATTCAAACATAAAAGCCTCTTAAGTAATCAAGTAACCAACTAAGTGCAGAAAGGGCACTATGACCTTTGGGAAAGTCTCAGATTTAAGAGTACCTTAATTGACAAAGAATCCAGTAATCCGCATAATTACCTTCAGAAAGTATGAAAACATATAAGAGAAACAAAGTCTAACTTAAGATCAGATAAAGTACTTTTAAACCTAGTCTGCTTTCAGTCAACACCAAGGGAAACTTTCAGAATCTGCCTTTGAAGAAAAGAATCTAGGAATCAAGGCAAACCATATCTTCTCTAGTCTAACTTTAATAGCAAATAATGGAAATCACATTCAAGAACAATGTTTATGTAAACAGAAGGACGAGGGAAACTCCAACATTCCTAACTGTTTAAACAGTATTGAATCATTCTTAAATAAACAAACTTGAGGAAAACGTTAAGATAAAGATTTCTCAGCCAGAGAAGGTTACTGATATACAGTAGATCCTAACCCTGTTTCAACTATTATTTACAGAGGAATATGAACAATATGGCATACATAGAAGGAAAACGATTTAAAAAAGAAAGAAGCACTTCACCGGTGATATAGACCAGGATCCCAAGAAACAACTTTTATATTGATGTCAAACCAGTTACAATCTTCAAGTCCAATGTTTCAATAACAATCATCTTCACTATTCAGCCTAACCCATCTATCACAAGCAGAGAAGGGCTGAACACTATTTTCATGCATAGAAGTCTCCACTAAGTGTATTCAAATTTAACTAACAATTTCTCATCTTCTAATCGAGGTATTTATAGAAGAATGAGGAGGTAAACTAACAAAAAGATCTCTTAAGATAATAAATACAGATTCAAGGCTTCTCGGCCCTTTGAGGGGCTCGATGGAGAAGTGAACAGGTGGACCACTGTATTAATGTTTACAATTTATGAATTTAAAACTCGATGGGAGTCTTATTTGACTTTGAGGCTCTGTGTAATGCGTGGAGTAACTCTGCAGATATTTCTGCATTGATTTCCTTGCAGAAGTAACTCCCTGGCTGTGCTGGAGGCGAATATCGGATTTTCTTTAGTAACTTCAGCCTCTGTTTGAAAGGTTTGAGGCAACAGGTGGCTTTTATGGTAGCTGAGGAATTTATTCGCCTCATTTGAAGCAGTGGAAGCCCTCCTGTCAGTGAAACACTTATGATGTTCTTTAAACTGTGTTTTGAGTCGGGGATTAGGCTTTTGATAACCGTCTTAGCCGTAATCCCCTTAATATTGTCTTCAATCTTCGTTCTGCTGTGCTCTGTCTTCAAACTTATACTCTTTAACTGTGTTTGAATTAAAACAGTGTCTTGTTGATGTGCAGAGCAGCGCTGGGCTTTACGGCATCAATACTCATAGAGTACTGACGAAACATGGAATGGAGCCTCGTGGATGGCTTCTCTTTAATGAAACGAAGGCATGAGAATCGTCATTCCCAGCCCTCGGAATTTCTTCGTAATACAATGGAAAACCATTTACAACACCTGCATCAAACACAAAACAATTAAGAAATCCTGCGAAAATAGGTTAAAACTGCTTCGGAAGGCATGGAGGAAAGGAGCGTAGCCGTTGGATGAAAATATCCAACGGTGGAGATCTGCGCAAAAAGGACAAAAGAAGAGCGGGAGAAGAGATAGGGCGGGGTGATTTCCGGACCGTCTGATCCAGACACGTGGATGGTCCAGATTAAATCGGAAGGTCGCAATCTGGGTTTGCAATCGGGGGGAGCGAGTAAATGGAGCGATTGAATCACGCGATGCGATTATGCGTGGACCATTGATTTAAAACTCATATCAATGGTGGGAATTGAATCGGGGTAATCGCAATCGGAGGTGGCAGTTAGGTGCATGCGATTGCGCGATCGGGGAAAGTTGCGATGTGATGATCGGGGGATAGGCCGATTAAGCGATAGCCATTGATTTAAGAGCAAGATCAACGGTGGACAACCAATCGGGGGAGTCGCAATCGAAAGGGCAAACAAAAACGAATGCGATTTTAAATATGCGATGCGACGGAGCGATGGCCGTTTGGTCGGCGTTAGATCAACGGCGGGGATTAGTTCTGGAGTGAACCGGTGGAAAGAACTTTATAACATATGAAACCCAAAGTTTAAATATAAAACAAAGGTTTACATGGATCGGGGCAGAATATTTATATGTAAAGGGAACAAGCACCCGATTGCGGGGTCGAGGGATATATGAAACGTGATATGGCCGGGCGTTTTTTTAAAAATGAGGGCCAATCGCAATCGGGCCATCAGGCCGGGTCTTTCAATCTACCCATTTGAATTCTCTGATTGCGATTGGTCTTTTTGATCAACCCATTAGATATTTTCAACATGTGAATTTAAGTTTTAAGTTAAAACTTTGGATAAGTGGGTTTTGGGTTTTTCAAAGGAAAAACGGATTCGGGAATGAAAAATAGAAAGGTTTAAGCGCCGAGGTGGACCCATGTTTAATATGAAAATAAGAATGCGATCAGGGGTTTTTAAACAAGAATGTTCAATCGCATCGGGACTTTCGATGATGGAAAAAAGATCTACGCACATGAAATCTTGCGATGCGATTAGTGCTATATGGGTTTGGTGCTTGGTTTTTATGATAAGGGCATATGCGGGGAAGTGGTTAGGACTTAGCCCAAAGGGGCTTAAGTCCATAGAAAAACTTTGCATTTTTTATGAAATTTTCATGGTTTTTCAATGGAAATGGGGGTTCTGACATAGTTAAAAAGTGAGTTTTTAACTTTGGAAAAATGACTTTCATAAATGGAAGAAGAGGATTTATGAAAACAAGGGAGTTTTGTGGAGAAAAAGGGAAGAAGATGAAGGTTTGAGAAGGGAAAATGAAGGTTTTTCAGCAGTCTCTTCTTATGAAATTAGCAGAATTTCAGAGCATGAAATGGAAATAGTAAATGAAGATTTCGGACAGAGGCATGAGGCCTTCAAGGAGTCTTCAAGAGCCAACAATTTTTAGTGATAAAATTTGTTCCTTGGAGGCTCAAAAAGTCTTAGCCACCTTTTGGTATAACAAAATATTATAGGTGGCTAACAGTGGCTCCACATGGGGATGGTGCCTTCTTGAAGGCATCAAGAATTCAGACTTGATTTATCTGGGACGCTGACTTGTGCCTGATCCATTATTTTTTCTGGGATGCTGACCAAGTGCCTCATCCATTGGATTGCTCTTCTTTTGCTGGATGATCTTGCTTTGCTCTGAAAAATAGTATCAGCTACAAAAGAATAATGGACTTCATCAATACAACTTTCTACCTACCCAATCCTGCGTATCTTTAACATTTTTTCTTCATTAGAGTGCACTTGGATTGGCAAACTCTTTTCACAACATCTTATTCCTTTGGAAAGCATATAACTAATCTAATGCCACTTCTCCTTATTTCTCCCCTCGAACTCGTATTAAATAGCTTGAGCCTGGGACATTTCTTATCTAATCTACTGCCTCACAATTAGGGATCATTCAATGACTTTCATTCTCTAAATTCTACAACAAAAATAAATAAAAAACAGCCAAGTCAAGATTAAGCTGTTTGATTTGCTGTGATCTATGGCATAAAAACAAGCTGCACATAGATCATTATTTGCAGAAATTTTAAAATCAAAATGGAAGGCTTAAGATCTGAAAGTCTCTTATCATGGCTTTCTCTTTTCTCCCCAGCTCTGTTTTTGCTTTGCTTTT
This sequence comes from Pinus albicaulis, assembly GCA_034641835.2. Lineage (NCBI taxonomy): Eukaryota > Viridiplantae > Streptophyta > Pinopsida > Pinales > Pinaceae > Pinus > Pinus albicaulis. The sequence goes on from CM076573.1 coordinate 695,718,370, forward strand.
GAGCTGTATTTGCTTTTCTTATGGTTCAGATTTTAGGCTGATTAGAACCAGATCTCCTATCTTGTGACTCAGAAAAATAAAATAGTTTTGAGTCATCTTTCTTCGGAAACTTTGGTTCAGATTTTGAGCTTGTTTGAACCTTCATTTCTATCCTAAACTATCTACTGATAAGCCAAGATTAAACAGTTTGGCAAATCGAATTCACTATCCTATCAACAGAAAATTTAAAGCTAATTAGTCAAGATTAGGCTGTTTGACTAACTAGAAGTGTGTTTTTCAGGAGTGGCATTTAAGCTTGCACACTTTCAGAATTTATTTCTCTTTTTTGGCATGGGGCTCTGCCTTTCTTGTTTTCATTGCTTCTTTTCTCTTTTTCTCATTGTTTTTTGGATTTTTTCTTCTTCTCTATACATCAGCTTTACCAACAACTAATCACGTCTTAATTGAGCTTTATTGGATATCTCATTCAACCTACCTAATCGGAGTATATTTACATATTTTAGGTACAGAATAATGCTACTGCAAATTTCACTAAGTAATAGTGAAAAAGGGGAGAAGAACTGACTGCTCATCAGAGACAACCATCGGGTGCTCTGCGTGTGGATCTTCAAAACTGAGGCCGCCAGCAGTGGTGACCATTTCTGATGTATTTGGCTTTTGCAAAGGATTAATGCTTGAGGTGCTAAGCCAATCCAGGCCTCCATGTATTCTGCCATAGGATCAATCAGAACATGATATAAACTTTCTTTTTAAGGCCTGCCATGGCTCGTAGGCTGTATGTATCCCGGGAAGCTTCAATCACTGCATCTGCAATGTGGCCTTTGTAATCACACTCCTCTCTTTCCTAGCTGGGAGTATTTGGCATATGAGCATCAACCAAGAATACTTCTTCTTCCACTGGATCAAGACCGAGATGTCTATGGGAAAGGAGGTCTCCCTCGTCTTCACTACAACATGAACTGGAGGGTTCATCATATATGCAGGGCTATCCTCTTCTGACCCTAACTGGTTATGCTGGAGTGAACTGAACTCTGTGAAAAAATTAACATATTCTTGAGTAGGGGTTGCTTTGATTACCTTGACCCTTTCAGGCGAAGGCTCTGGATATTCATCTTGCTCAAGATTTTCTTCATGTCTTTCTTCCTTGCCCTCTGTGCTAAAAAGTTGTTGGCTTCCATCTTCTTTGAAATTATTACTGATGATATGATATATAACAGAGTGAAAATTGAATGAATCTTCATCTGCTATCATGCTTTCAACGCTTTCTTCGTCAGTATCATAGATGGCCTGCATTGGCTCATCATTTTCTTGAAGTTGATGGTCGTGATCTTCCTCCCATGAAACTACTGATGATGGCCCTGCAAGCTCGGATTCCTTTTGGAAAAAACCATCATCAGACAGATTATCATCTGATAAATCATAATTATAAGCAACGTTACCCATCAAACCTTCTGGAATATCAGCAAGTCTTTCTTCAAAATAGTCTGCAAGTTCATTTTCTGATTCAAACTCTGGTTCATCATACATGCTTTGCATGTGGCTTCTCTCTTGCAGTGGTCTGGTTTGTCTTTCTCGAGGAGAAGGTGTAGGTTTGTTCCAATCATTATTTATGGTTTCAACCCAATATTCTTCCTCTTCTATTTTCAGCAAGATTTTGGCCATCTCTATCGTTCCTTATAGCTTGCTTTCTAAAGAGATCTGCCCTTTATGCTCCATTCGGTCCTTCTTTGCTTCTTTCAATCCTTCCTCCCTGCACTTTATGTTGTATTCGATAGTAACTGCTATGCTTTGCATTTCCTCCAGGCTCAAAGGCTCTCTTTCTCTTATACGGAATTCCACCTCGGGTTCAAAAGAACTAGGGTAGTGCAGTAGAGCCCATCCTAAAGGTGGTTTTACATCAGAAGGTATCGAATTGTACACCTTATTGAACCTAGCTGAAAAATCTTGTACTGTCTCTGCCACCTGTCTTCTCAAGTTCTGATATTCTTCTAGGATGAGAAAAACATTCACCGGGACTGCCCATCTATCAAGGAAAACTCGAGCAAATTGATGAAAGCTGAAGATGCTTGCAGCTGGAAGGTTTTTAAACCAACTCTTTGCATTTCCTTGTAATGACAAGGCGAACATTCTAATACGCACATCATCTTCTTCTATTTCATATAAGTCAAGTACATCCTCGAGCTTTTGGACATGCTGGTCAACAGTGATTTTTGAATCTTCTTCATTAAAAGAGGGCAGCTCATCTATAAGTTCTGGAGGGAGGGGCTGGAAGATAAGAGGTAAAACCAGAGGCTTATATCTTTCTATGACCTTTTTGGGTGTGGGTAGCATGACAGGAGGCTCATGGCTGTTTGAAACTTCTTTAGAAGTGGGAGATATAACATGAGGCTCTGGTCCCACCAGATTTTTCACAGGAGTACAGGTCTGCTCACAGTCTGAAGATTGAGGTCCGAGTTCTTTCCCATACTCAATGTGGGTTTCATATTTGTATACTTGAATAGGCTTAAAGCAGGACATGACATATTGATAGACGAAAACAATGAATTCTTTAAACCAGATCCAACCCATATGTCCTACCCTTCTATGAGGCATGGCCATCTTTCAGGTTCTTCCTCCAGTGGAGTCTTTGGGTCTTCTGGGAGTTTCAGAGTGTGGAGTCGCCAGGTGGAAAATTTTTAGCTCCTAAGGAGGTAAAAGGTTTTATGGTCCACCACCAGTTTTATTGGATACCAATCTAAAATATTTTTGGGTTTTTCTGAGTTTTTGTGGTTGTATGGAAAACTAAAGAGTTTATAAAAACTAGCCAAGCAACTAAGAACTCAAAAATATTCCCCAGTGGAGTTGCCAGAAATGTTAGGTGACTGCACCTGGTTAATAAAGCAAATGCTATATGAACCAAATCTCTGATGTCGTATGATTATCTTTAAATGAAAATGATTCAGGGTTCTTCCCCAGCGGAGTCGCCAGAAATGTTAGGCCTCTGTAATAAGCAAGATTGGCAAAAGTTCGATCACAGAGTTAACATCATTTCAACCAACTTTGGGATTCTAGGATCTAGCCCTCCTAAATCCGGGGAGGGATCTCTCCAATATGTACAAAGATGGATATTGTCTTTGAAAGCTTAAGGTAATGATATTAGGCTAGTTATGAAGGCCAAGGGTTTTGTTTTGTTTTGGATGGTTGAGCATGAAATGTTACTTGAGGGGAAAGTTCTAAGTGCAAAAGTTTCAAAAGTGAGAAGTTGCAAGTGGATAGAATAGCTAAGCTAAAAAGATAGATATAACACTGGTTTTTAGTCCATTGGGCTATGGAGTCATATCTGGGCTTTAATTGAGCAACAACATCAAGTGTGATCCAAGGGGCAAGTCATCTATACCACAAGATTATTGAGATGAAAATGATGGAATGGAAACATTAAAGTGTTGGAGGGGTGGAAACTGATAATAATTTCTCAGAGGATTTATAGTCAGTCCAAACAAGAAAAGCCTCTTAAGTAACTGTTTAAAACCAACCAAGTGCAAAGCTAACTATTGACTCCTTGGGAAAGTCTGTATTCAAGCAGCTTAATTGACAAACAATCCAATAATCCACATAATTGCCTTCAGAAAGTATGAAAACATATAAGAGAAACAAAGTGTAATTTAAGATCAGATAAAGTACTTTTAAACCTAGTTTGCTTTCAATCAACACCAAGGGAAACTTTCAAAATCTGCCTTTGGAGAAAAGAATCTAGGAATCAGGGCAAACCATATCTTCTCTAGTCTAACTTTAATAGCAAATAATGGAAATCACATTCAAGAACAATGTTTATGTAAACAGAAGGACGAAGGAACGCCAACATTCCTAACTGTTTAAACAGTATTGAATCATTCTTAAATAAACAAACTTGAGGAAAACATTAAGATAAAGATTTCTCAGCGAGAGAAGGTTACTGATATACAGTAGATCCTAACCCTGTTTCAACTGTTCTTTACAGAGGAATATGAACAATATGACATACATAGAAGGAAAACTATTTAACAAAGAAAGAAGCACTTCACCGGTGATATAGACAAGGATCCCAAGAAACAACTTTTATATTGATGTCAAACCAGTTACAATCTTCAAGTCCAATGTTTCAGTTCAACAATCATCTTCACTATTCAGCCTAACTTATCTATCACAAGCAGGGCTTCAAGGGCCAGTGAACACTATTTACAGATAGAAGTCTCCAACTCAAGTGTATTCCAAAGTTCTGCAACCAACAATTTGTCATCTTCTACTGAGGTATTTATAGAAGAATGAGGAGGTGAAATCTAACAAAAATATCTCTTAAGATAATAAATACAGATTCAAGGCTTCTCGGCCCTTTGAGGGGCTCGATGGAGAAGTGAACAGGTGGACCACTGTATTAATTTTTACAATTTATGAATTTAAAACTCGATGGGAGTCTTATTTGACTTTGAGGCTCTGTGTAATGTGTGGAGTAACTCTGCAGATATTTCTGCGTTGATTTCCTTGCAGAAGTAACTCCCTGGTTGTGCTGGAGGCGAATATCGGATTTTATTTAATAACTTCGGCCTCTGTTTGAAAGGTTTGAGGCAACAGGTGGCTTTTATGGTAGCTGAGGAATTTATTCGCGTCATTTGAAGCGGTGTAAGCCCTCTTGTCAGTGAAACACTTATGATTTTCTCTAAACTGTGTTTTGAGTCGGGGATTAGGATTTTGATAACCGTCTTAGCCGTAATCCCCGTAATATTGTCTTCAATCTTCGTTCTGCTGTGCTCTGTCTTCAAACTTATACTCTTTAACTGTGTTTGAATTAAAACAGTGTCTTGTCGATGTGCAGAGCTGCGCTGGGATTTACGGCATCAATACTCATAATGTACTGACGAAACATGGAATGGAGCCTCGTGGATGGCTTCTCTTTAATGAAACGAAGGCATGAGAATTGTCATTCCCAGCCCTCGGTATTTCTTCGCAATACAATGGAAAACCATTTAGAACAACTGCATCAAACACAAAACAATTAAGAAATCCTGCGAAAATAGGTTAAAATTGCTTCGGAAGGCATGGAGGAAAGGAGCGTAGCCGTTGGATGAAAATATCCAACGGTGGAGATCTGCGCAAAAAGGACAAAAGAAGAGCGGGAGAAGAGATAGGGCGGGGTGATTTCCGGACCATCCGATCCGGACACGTGGACGGTCCAGATTAAATCGGAAGGTCGCAATCGGGGTTTGCAATCGGGGGGAGCGAATAAATGGAGCGATTGAATCACACGACGCGATTATGCGCGGACCGTTGATTTAAAACTCAGATCAATGGTGGGAATTGAATCGGGGTAATCGCAATCGGAGGTGGTAGGTAGGTGCATGCGATTGCGCGATCGGGGAAAGTTGCGATGCGATGATCGGGGGATAGGCCGATTAAGCGATAGCCGTTGATCTAAGAGCGAGATCAACGGTGGACAACCAATCGGGGGAGTCGCAATCGGAAGGGCAAACAAAAACGAATGGGATTTTAAATATGCAATGCGACTGAAATTGCCGATGCGACGGAGCGATGGCCGTTTGATCGGCGTTAGATCAACGGCGGGGATTAGTTCTGGAGTGAATCGACGGAAAGAACTTTATAACATATGAAACCCAAAGTTTAAATATAAAACATAGGTTTACATGGATCGGGGCAGAATATTTATATGTAAAGGGAACAGGCGCCCGATTGCGGGGCCGAGGGATATATGAAACGTGATATGGCCGAGCATTTTTTTAAAAATGAGGGCCAATCGCAATCGGGCCATCGGGCCAGGTCTTTCAATCTACCCATTTGAATTCTCTGATCGCGATTCCGCGATTGGTCTTTTTGATCAACCCATTAGATATTTTCAACATGTGACTTTAAGTTTTAAGTTAAAACTTTGGATAAGCGGGTTTTGGGTTTTTCAAAGGAAAAATGGATTCAGGAATGAAAAATAGAAAGGTTTAAGCGCAGAGGTGGACCCATGTTTAATATGAAAATAAGAATGCGATCGGGGGTTTTTAAACAAGAATGCTCAATCGCATCGGGACTTTCGATGATGGCAAAAAGATCTGCGCACATGAAATCTTGCGATGCGATTAGCGCTATATGGGTTTGGTGCTTGGTTTTTATGATAAGGGCATATGTGGGGAAGTGGTTAGGACTTAGCCCAAAGGGGCTTAAGTCCATAAAAAAACTTTGCATTTTTTATGAAATTTTCATGGTTTTTCAATGGTTTTGGGGGTTTCAGCTAGGTTAAAGAGTGAGTCTTTAAATTTTGGAAAAATGACTTTCATAAATGGAAGAAGAGGATTTATGAAAACAAGGGAGTTTTGTGGAGAAAAAGGGAAGCAGATGAAGGTTTGAGAAGGGGGAAAATGAAGGTCTTTCAACAATCTCTCCTTATGAAATTAGCAGAATTTCAGAGCATGAAATGGAAATAGTAAATGAAGATTTCGGACAGAGGCATGAGGCCTTCAAGGAGTCTTCAAGAGCCAACAATTTTTAGTGATAAAATTGTTCCTTGGAGGCTCAAAAAGTCTTATCCACCTTTTGGTATAACAAAATATTATAGGTGGATAACAGTGGCTCCACATGGGGATGGTGCCTTCTTGAAGGCATCAATAATTCAGACTTGATTTCTCTGGGACACTGACTTGTGCCTGATCCATTATTGTTTCTGGGATGCTGACCAAGTGCCTCATCCATTGGATTGCTCTTCTTTTGCTGGATGATCTTTCTTTGCTCTGAAAAATAGTATCAGCTACAAAAGAATAATGGACTTCATCAATACAACTTTCTACCTACCCAATCCTATAGATCTAACATTTTTTGTTCATCATTGGAGTGCACTTGGACTGGAAAACTCTATTCACAACATTTTATTCTTTTGAAAGCATAAAAGATAATCTAATGCTACTCCTTATTTCTCCCTGAACTCAGATTAAACAGTTGAGCTCAGATATTTCTCTACCTAATCTACTGTCTGTTGGGATTAAACTATCCAATAGACTTTCATTCTCTAAATTCTAAAACAAAAATTTAAAAACAGTCAAGACAAGATTAAGCTGTTTGACTTGCTGTGATCTATGGCATAAAAACAAGCTGCACATAGATTATTATTTGCAGAAAATTAAAATCAAAATGGAAGGCTTAAGATATGAAAGTCTCTTATTATGGCCTTCTCTTTTCACAGCTCTGTTTTTACTTTTTTTTGAGTTGTCTTTGCCTTGTTTCTGGTTCAGATTTTGAGCTGATTAGAACCATGTCTTCTCTTTTATGACTCAGAAAATAAAACAGTTTTGAGTCACCTCTCTTTGGAAACTTTGGTTCAGATTTTGAGTTTGTTTGAACATATAATTTCTATCTTTGCTTCCTTGATAAGTAATAAACCATGATTTAATAATCAAATTCACTACCCTATCAGCAGAAAATTGAAAGCTAATTAGTCAAGATTAAACAGTTTGACTAACTAGAAGTGTGTTTTTACGGGAGTGGCATTTAAGCTTGCACACTTTCAGATTCATTTCTCTTTTTTGGCATGGGGCTGTGCCTTTCTTGTTTTTCATTTCTGCCCTCTTTTATTTCTTTCTTTGTTTTTGTATTTTTGAATTCTTGATTTTTCTCCAAAGCAGAAAACAACAACTAACTACATGCTCGGAACTGAGCTTTATTGACAGTCCTATCTAACCTATAACTTTAATGTACATATTTTAGGTAATAGAATAATGCCCGATACGGCCCGATCAAGTAATAGTGAAAAAGGGGAGAAAGAAGCTGACTGCTCTCGAACAACCATTGGGTGCTTTCTGCATAATGAGATCCTCCTTTGGCCAGAAATGTGCCAGCAGTGGTGACCATTTCTGATGTATTTGTATTTTAAAAATAATTAATTCTTGAGGGGATAAGCCAATCAGGGCCTCCATGTATTCTACCACAGGATCAATTAGAACATGATATAAACTTTTTTCTTTAAGGCCTACCATGGATGGTAGGTTGTCTGTATCCCGGGAAGCTTCAATCACTGTATCTGCAGTGTGGCCTTTGTAATCACACTCCTTTATTTCCTGGCTGGGAGTATTTGGCATATGAACATCAACCAGGAATACCTCTTCTTCCACTGGATCAAGACAGAGATTTCTATGGGAAAGAAGGTCTCCCTCATCTTCACTGCAGCCTGAACTGGAGGGCTCATCATATATGGCAGGGCTATCCTCTTCTAACCCTAACCAGTTCTGCTGGAGTGAACTGAACTATGTGAAAAAATTAACATATTCTTGAGCAGGGGTTGCTTTGGTCACCTTGACCCTTTCAGGCGGAGGCTCTGGATATTCATCTTGCTCAAGATTTTCTTCATGTCTTTCCTCCTTGTCCTCTGCGCTGAAAAGCTGATGGCTTCCATCTTATTTGAATTTATTACTGATGATATGATATATAACAGAGTTAATATTCAATTAATCTTCATCTTCTATCATGCTTTCAACGCTTTCTTTATCAGTATCATAGATGGCCTGCATTGGCTCATCATTGTCTTGGAGTTGATGGTCACGATCCTCCTCCCCTAAATCTACTGATGATGGCCCTACAATATCAGTTTCCCTTTGGAAAAAATCATCATCAGACAGGTCAACATTAGAGAAAGCATAATTATAAGCATTTTCACCCATCAAGTCTTCATGACTCTGAGCAAGTCTTTCTTCAAAATAGTCTGCAAGTTCATTTTCTGATTCAAACTCTGGTTCATCATATGCTTTTGTGTGTAATCTATGTAAATGATAGGTTTTTTGTCTTTCTCAAGGAAAAGGTGTAGGTTTGTTCTAATCATTATTTTTGGTTTCAACCCGATATTCTTCCTCTTCTATTTTCAGCAAGGTTTTGGCCATCTCTATCATTCCTTATAGCTTGCTTTCTAAAGAGATCTGCCCTTTCTGCTCCATTCGGTCCTTCTTTGCTTCTTTCAATCCTTCCTCCCTGCACTTTATGTTGTATTCGACAGTAACTGCTATGCTTTGCATTTCCTCCAGGCTCGAAGGCTCTCTTTCTCTTATACAGAATTCCACCTCAGGTTCAAAAGAACTAGGGTAGTGCAGTAGAGCCCATCCTAAAGGTGGTTTTACATCAGAAGGTATCGCATTGTACACCTTATTGAACCTAGCTGAAAAATCTTGTACTGTCTCTGCCGCCTGTCTTCTCAAGTTCTGATATTCTTCTAGGATGAGAAAAACATTCACCGGGACTGCCCATCTATCAAGGAAAACTCGAGCAAATTGATGAAAGCTGAAGATGCTTGCAGCTGGAAGGTTTTTAAAGCAACTCTTTGCATTTCCTTGTAATGACAAGGTGAACATTCTAATACGCACATCATCTTCTTCTATTTCATATAAGTCAAGTACATCCTCGAGATTTTGGACATGCTGGTCAGCAGTGATTTTTGAATCTTCTTCATTAAAAGAGGGCAGCTCATCTATAAGTTCTGGAGGGAGGGGCTGGAAGATAAGAGGTAAAACCAGAGGCTTATATCTTTCTATGACCTTTGTGGGTGTGGGTAGCATGACAGGAGGCTCATGGCTGTTTGAAACTTCTTTAGAAGTGGGAGATATAACATGAGGCTCTGGTCCCACCAGATTTTTCACAGGAGTACAGGTCTGCTCACAGTCTGAAGATTGAGGTCCGAGTTCTTTCCCAAACTCAATGTGGGTTTCATCTTTGTATACTTGAATAGGCTTAAAGCAGGACAGGACATATTGATAGACGAAAACAATGAATTCTTTAAACCAGGTCCAACCCATATGTCCTACCCTTCTATGAGGCATGGCCATCTTTCAGGTTCTTCCTCCAGTGGAGTCTTTTGGTCTTCTGGAAGTTTCAGAGTGTGGAGTCGCCAGGTGGAAAATTTTTAGCTCCTAAGGAGGTAAAAGGTTTTATGGTCCACCACCAGTTTTATTGGATACAAATCTAAAATATTTTTGGGTTTTTCTGAATTTTTGTGGTTGTATGGAAAACTAAAGAGTTTATAAAAACTGGCCAAGCAACTATGAACTCAAAAATATTCCCCAGTGGAGTCGCCAGAAATGTTAGGTGACTCCAACTGGTTAATAAAGCAAATGCTCTATGAACCAAATCTCTGATGTCGTATGATTATCTTTAAATGAAAATGATTCGGGGTTCTTCCCCAGCGGAGTCGCCAGAAATGTTAGGTCTTTGTAATAAGCAAGATTGGCAAAAGTTCGATCACAGAGTTAACATCATTTCAACCAACTTTGGGATTCTAGGATCTAGCCCTTCTGAATCCGGAGAGGGATCTCTCCAATATGTACAAAGATGGATATTGTCTTTGAAAAGCTTAAGGTAATGATATTAGGCTAGTTATGAAGGCCAAGGGTTTTGTTTTGTTTTGTTTTGGATGGTTGAACATGAAATGTACTTGAGGGGAAATTTCTAAGTGCAAAAGTTTCGAAAGTGAGAAGTTGCAAGTGGATAGAACAGCTAGGCTGAAAAGATAGATATAATGCTGGTTTTTAGTCCATTGGGCTATGGAGTCGTATCTAGACTTTAATTGAGCAACAACATCAAGTGTGATCCAAGGGGCAAGTCATCTATACCACAAGATTATTGAGATTAAAATGATGGAATGGAAGCATTAAAGTGTTGGAGGGGTGGAAACTGATAATAATTTCTCAGAGGATTTATAGTCAGTCCAAACAAGAAAAGCCTCTTAAGTAACTGTTTAAAACCAACCAAGTGCAGGGCTAACCATTGACTCCTTGGGCAAGTCTGTATTCAAGAAGCTTAATTGACAAACAATCCAGTAATCCACATGAAACCTTGAGAAAAGTTTGAAAACATATAAGAGAAACAAAGTGTAATTTAAGATCAGATAAAGTACTTTTAAACCTAGTCTGCTTTCAATCAACACCAAGGGAAAATTTCAGAATCTGCCTTTGGAGAAAAGAATCTAGGAATCAGGGCAAACCATATCTTCTCTAGTCTAACTTTGATAGCAAATAATGGAAATCACATTCAAGAACAATGTTTATGTAAACAGAAGGACGAAGGAATGCCAACATTCCTAACTGTTTAAATAGTATTGAATCATTCTTAAATAAACAAACTTGAGGAAAACATTAAGATAAAGATTTCTCAGCGAGAGAAGGTTACTGATATACAGTAGATCCTAACCTTGTTTCAACTGTTCTTTACAGAGGAATATGAACAATATGGCATACATAGAAGGAAAAAGATTTAACAAAGAAGGAATCACTTCACCGGTGATATAGACCAGGATCCCAAGAAACAACTTTTATATTGATGTCAAACCAGTTACAATCTTCAAGTCCAATGTTTCAGTTCAGCAATCATCTTCACTATTGAAACCTAACTTGTCTATCACAAAACGGGCTCCAACGGCCGGTGAACAACATTTACAGGATAAGTCTCTGTTGAAGTGTTAAGTTCTGCAACCAACAATTTCTCATCTTCTCTTGGGGTATTTATAGAAGAATGAGGAGGTGAAACTCCAACAAAAAGATCTCTTGAATGTCATCTGATTAGTGAGCTTTAGGCCCTTTAAGAACAGGAAAGTGAAACAGGGTGGGACACTATAATTAATAATTTACAATTTATGAATTTAAAACTCGATGGGAGTCTTATTTGACTTTGAGGCTCTGTGTAATGTGTGGAGTAACTCTGCAGATATTTCTGCATTGATTTCCTTGCAGAAGTAACTCCCTGGCTGTGCTGGAGGCGAATATTGGATTTTCTTTAATAACTTCGGCCTCTGTTTGAAATGTTTGAGGCAACAGGTGGCTTTTATGGTAGCTGAGGAATTTATTCGCCTCATTTGAAGCGGTGGAAGCCCTCCTGTCAGTGAAACACTTATGATTTTCTCTAAACTGTGTTTTGAGTCGGGGATTAGGCTTTTGATAACCGTCTTAGCCGTAATCCCCGCAATATTGTCTTCAATCTTCGTTTTGCTGTGCTCTATCTTCAAACTTATACTCTTTAACTGTGTTTGTATTAAAACAGTGTCTTGTTGATGTGCAGAGCCGTGCTGGGATTTACGACATCAATACTCATAGAGTACTGACGAAACATGGAATGGAGCCCCATGGATGGCTTCTCTTTAATGAAACGAAGGCATGAGAATCGTCATTCCCAGCCCTCGACATTTCTTCGTAATACAATGGAAAACCATTTAAAACACCTGCATCAAACACAAAACAATTAAGAAATCCTGCAAAAATAGGTTAAAACTGCTGCAGAAGGCGTGGAGGAAAGGAGCGTAGCCGTTGGATGAAAATATCCAACGGTGGAGATCTGCGCAAAAAGGACAAAAGAAGAGCGAGAGAAGAGATAAGGCGGGGTGATTTCTGGACCGTCCGATCCGGACACGTGGACGGTCCAGATTAAATCGGAAGGTCGCAATCGGGGTTTGCAATCGAGGGGAGCGAGTAAATGGAGCGATTGAATCACGCGACGCGATTATGCGCGGACCGTTGATTTAAAACTCAGATCAACAGTGGGAATTGAATTGGGGTAATCGCAATCGGAAGTTGTAGGTAGGTGCATGCGATTGCGCGATTGGGGAAAGTTGCGATGCGATGATCGGGGGATAGGCCGATTAAGCAACAGCCGTTGATCTAAGAGCGAGATCAACGGTGGAAAACCAATCGGGGGAGTCACAATCGGAAGGGCAAACAAAAACGAATGCGATTTTAAATATGCGATGCGACTGAAATTGCCGATGCGACGGAGCGATGGTCGTTTGATCGGCGTTAGATCAACGACGGGGATTAGTTCTGTAGTGAACCGGCGGAAAGAACTTTATAACATATGAAGCCCAAAGTTTAAATATAAAACAAAGGTTTACATGGATCGGGGCAGAATATTTATATGTAAAGGGAACAGGCACCCGATTGCGGGGCCGAGGGATATATGAAACGTGATATGGCCGGGCGTTTTTTTAAAAATTAGTGCCAATCGCAATCGGGCCATCGGGCCGGGTCTTTCAATCTACCCATTTGAATTCTCCAATCGCGATTGCGCGATTGGTCTTTTTGATCAACTCATTAGATATTTTCAACATGTGACTTTAAGTTTTAAGTTAAAACTTTGGATAAGCGGGTTTTGGGTTTTTCAAAGGAAAAACGGATTCGGGAATGAAAAATAGAAAGGTTTAAGCGCCGAGGTGGACCCATGTTTAATATGAAAATAACAATGCGATCGGGGGTTTTTAAACGAGAATGTTCAATCGCATCGGGACTTTCGATGATGGCAAAAAGATCTGCACACATGAAATCTTGCGATGCGATTAGCGCTATATGGTTTTTGTGCTTGGTTTTTATGATAAGGGAATATGTGGGGAAGTGGTTAGGACTTAGCCCAAAGGGGCTTAAGTCCATAGAAAAACTTTGCATTTTTTTATGAAATTTTCATGGTTTTTCAATGGAAATGGGGGTTCTGACATAGTTAAAAAGTGAGTTTTTAACTTTGGAAAAATGACTTTCATAAATGGAAGAAGAGGATTTATGAAAACAAGGGAGTTTTGTGGAGAAAAAGGGAAGCAGATGAAGGTTTGAGAAGGGAAAATGAAGGTTTTTCAGCAATCTCTTCTTATGAAATTAGCAGAATTTTAGAGTATGAAATGGAAATAGTAAATGAAGATTTCAGATGGAGGCATGAGGCCTTCAAGGAGTCTTCAAGAGCCAAAAAATTTTAGTGATAAAATTTGTTCCTTGGAGGCTCAAAAAGTCTTAGCCACCTTTTGGTATAACAAAATATTATAGGTAGCTAACAAATATCATCATAATCAATATTTTAAACCCAAAAGATTAATAAACCGATGGGATTATTAATATTATAAACCAAAATAATGAATAAACGCAAGGGTTTAATATTATAAACCTCAGGAATCGGTGAACCCAAGGGATAAATATTAAAATTAATAAGGCCAAGGAATCAATATTAAAAACACAAAAGATTACTAAACCTTAAGAATAATGTTTTTAAACTAAAAAACCTAAGCAATTAATAAACCCTAATAATTAATATTTTAATAATGTTTTTAAACTAAAAAACTTAAGCAATTAAAAAACCCTAATAATTGATATTTTAAATTAAATAGATTAATAAACCTAAGACATTATTAATATTATAAACCAAAATAAGTAATAAACCCAAGGGTTTAATACTATAAACCAAAGCAATTGGTGAGCCCAAGAGATAAATATTAATATTATAAACCAATAAATTAATACACCCTAATAATTAATATTTTAAACTCAAGAGATTAATAAACATTAAGAATTAATATTTTAAACTCAAGAGATTAATAAACGAAAGGGATTATTAATATTATAAACAAAAAGAACTAATAAACGAAAGGAATTGGTGAACCCAAGGGATAAATATTAAAGACATAAGTGATCAATAAGGTCAATGGATCAATATTAAAAACACAAGAGATTAAAAACCCTAAGAATTAATATTTTTAACTCAAGAGAATCTAAGACCCAAGTGTGGTTTAATATTATAAACGAAAATAACTAATAAACCAAAGGGTTTTATGTCATAAACCCAAGGAATTGGTGAACTCAATGGATAAATATTAAAAACGTAAGGGATAAATAAGGCGAAGGGATCAATATGAAAAACATAAGAGATTAATAAAGCCTGCAAATTAATGTCTTAAAACAAAAAGGTTTGATAAACTCACATGATTATTAATATTATAAACTCAAGGGAATATTAAACCTAAGGGATTAATATTATAAAATATTAATATTAAACATTGAGACAATTATTGTCATAATGCGACGTTGGACGAAGAATGACCATGGTTTGCCATGGTTGATTTTCATGTTGAGACAATCTTTGTCACAATGTGACATTCGACCATGGAAGACCTTGATTCACTATGACTAACTATGATTAACAAATGTAGCCCATTGTTGATTTTCATATAGAGACAATGTTTTTCATAATGTGACATTGGACCATGCATTAATATTAAAGTGTATAACCAATATTTAACGCCTAATAGTACCAACTCAAAGAATTAGGAAACTCAAGGGATTAATAAACCCTAATAGTTAATATCTTAAACTCAAAATGTAAGAAATGAATAAACCCTGAGAATTAATAATTTAAACTGAAGAGATTAATAAACCGAAGAGATTATTAATATTATAAACCAAAAGAACTAATAAACCCAAGAGTTTGATATTATAAACCAAAGGAATTGGTGAACCCAATGGATAAATATTAATATTGTAAACCAAGAAATTAATAAAGTATAAGAATTAATATTTTAAACTCAAGAGATTAATAAACCCTAAGAGGTACATTCAAATGACATTTTTTGGAGGCATTCATTATTTTCGCATATTTTCGTATATTTGGTCTGATTTTGCAAATAATTGTTTTGGGTTTAAAGAATTTTCTTGGAGGTACATTCAAAGAATATTTTTGAAGACTTTTCTTGGAGGTACATTCAAAGGACAATTCTTGGAGGTATGTGATACAGTTTTTTGGATGTTTTTTGGGCTTCTTTTTTTTGAAAGTATGGATTTGGGCTTAATTTTCATTATTTTTGAAGGTATGGATTTGGGTTTAATTTCGAAAGGACATTTTTTGGAAGTATTTTTTAAAGTGATATTTTTTGAAGTATTTTTTAAAGTGGCATTTTTTATGAAGTTGGAATTAATTTTCAATGGACATTTTTTGGAAGCATTTTTTGAAGTGACATTTTTTTAGAGTACGTGTTTTGGGTTGAAGTAAATCTTTTATAATGATTTTTTAAAATGAGTTTTTGTCTAACTTTTTAAATGAATTTTTTTTGTAGGACTTGGAAGGAAATATTTTGAGCCTCGTTTCATTTTTATAAGACATTTTTTCTCAAATTTTTTAAAGTAAGTGTTTTGGATTGGAGTATGTATTTTTTGAAAAAAATTTAAAATGAGTTTTTGTTTTTTGTTTTTTGTTTTTAAAATTAAATATTTTGTGATGTTTTTTTTAATTGAGTTTTTGTCTAAATTTTTGAAGGAAATTTTTTGAACTTCATACTCTATTATCATGGGAAATCGAAGGAATTGTACGAGAGAATATGATCGAAAAAGAGACCCTGAGGAACGTAGAGAAGAGACGAGACAATCTCGCAAAAGAAAGATAGAAGCACTCTCAAATATTGAAGGGGAAAATCAACCTCAACTAGAAGTTGAAGCAGATATGTAAATGTAAATATTATGATTTTGATATATTTAAAATTTTCCTAGTGTAAAATGTGTAGCTTAATTTTTATTTGATGAACTAATTTGAAAATATTTTGCAATGTAAACATAGAGAGATATTCCTCAAAACATTGATGATGAGATACATAATTTTGAAAGAGAAAGTGAAAGAGATATTGGACCAATGATTGAAGATGGTGAAAATGTTGAAAGAAATTCAAGTGAAGAAATTAAATCACAAGGTATATATATATATATATATATATATATATATATATATATATATATATATATGT